>VZTL01011948.1:18758-99392 GCA_013400535.1 Scopus umbretta
CCCCAACCCAACAGCGCTCAGCTCTCCGGCTGCCCGTGACGGCACTCCCAGAAGCACAACCCCATGCCTGTGCTGCCCCTGGGATGGTCTGTGGACCTGGGAAGGAGCAGGCTGCACCCGCCGCCACCCCAGCGCGGCCATGCGGGGCACCCTTTGGAGCCTGTCAAAGAACATGGTTGGGCAGATTGTATCGCATGGCTTTGGCCTTAGCTGGGGAGCCCACCAATTAGTTAGTTATAGAAAAATGTTGCACAAGAATAACATGAAAGAATTGTATGACCCACAAATGCTGTTATTCAAAGATAGGTATCTGCAATTTTTTTTGTTCAGTTTGGGGCCACTTTCGCAGATACACAAAGCAGCTGGTCTGCACCTGGTTTGTATCTAAAAAGACCTTTGCTCATGTATAACTACATGACTGAAAATAATATTGCAGGTCTAATCTACTTACACTCGTAAAACCTCAACTTCAATATGGGTACCCTGGAATACGGGATGAAGCAATTTTGTCAAGTTTTAATGCAGAATCATTTTATATTTACGTTATTAAAAGCGGAGTTTAAGGCCAAGAATGTGTATAGCCAGACATTGTTTGGGGGTTTGAAAACATAATTTCATGTTTATTTTTCTGTCTGGAAGGTGGCTGCTAAATCCCGACAATCACCACGTGGGCTGGCTGTTAGGCTTTCAATGGTAGCTGTTCTTATTGCCAGTCTGGATCTTCAATAACTAGATTCAAGTTACAATTAAGAAAAAACAGAAGACGCCTAGTAGCAAAAAGGAGGTTCCATGAAAATAAACCATTAGGGTTTGATACCTCCTCATAGATTTGTTTTTGTAGCATCTTACTCTTGTGATGGAAAGTCTTCTGTTCTTTCTGAAAGCTGGAAGCAACAAATTTGCCTTTTATAGTCACTTTAATAGATAATATAATCTCTCAACTATTCTTTTTTCTGTGAGCACAGTCAGAAATGAAATGCCTTTCTACTGCAGTCCACCTGCTTTATTTAAACCACAGGTTGCAATTTTGCTTTTTTCTTTTACCACTGCTGCACAATCCTCAAAACCCATCTCTTCCATCTCAGGTATAAGAAGGAAATCATGGCTACTTGCTGTTGGGCTTAAGTAGAGATCTTTAATAGGAAAACTACATTTTACTTAGGAGAATAACATCATGTGGCAGGGCTATGGCAACAATAACACCTTTACTGCCAGAAAACACTTACCCTGGGTGGCTCAGATGGCCCCAAATATTTAAGAGCATTTTTCTTATACTGTAAATTCCCCGTGGTACATTATTTTCTACTGAGAGCTAATAACTACCCTGTCTGTAAAGCAACTGGTCTTAAGTTTATTAGCTTGCAAGACAGAAAAATAACAGACACATATCACTGACATTTAACAAAGATATCTTTCATGGGTTTCTGCATTTTTTCATATGCACCACACGTTTCTCTTTAGTTAGAAAAACACATTTTGAACCACATTCTGAGTAACTTCTTATGAAGCAAAGCACATTTTCCAAAAAGTCCTTAATGCTTCACCAAATACTGAGTCCCTTTTCAGAAAGTTCTGAAGGTTTTTTGCAAAAAAACCCAAACATGTCAGCTTCCCCAGTGAAAGCTGTTTCACCCTTGCCGCAGCAGCCATGCTATTTGACTTGGCGTCATGGGAGAACATCATCCTGTTCCTGCACTGAAGTGGAAATCATTGCACAAACGATTGTCACGTGAACGTGACTTCTTCAGGCAGTATAAATCCCTATTCACACTTCTTTAAAAGTATATTTGTTTATTCCTTTTGAGTGGAGGTGTGGCTCACAAGAGGATTATGCATGCGATGACTCTAGAGTAAAGGTGTAGAGACGACACATTTTGGGGTTAAACAGAAGAGCTTTCCACTAGCTAGATACGTCTTGTGGGTAGGTGATGCACCCAGAAGGTGGTCCAGTCAATACTGAATATTTTTGTTCTGGAAGGAGTCCACTTTTGTATAATATTTTTAGCCACAATGTAGTCAGACTGTAAGGAGATAAAAGCCACCCTCAGCTCCTGTAGTTTTGTTAGGCAAAGCTGTACAAATGTACTGGTGTTCAGTGACACAGAGCACATATTGCTGGTTTGCTCTTACAGTGACTGCCTTCTCTTGAAATAATAGTGAATCACACGTGAACTTGCCCAGGTCACAATAAACAACAGGTACTAGGGGAAAAATGGGGGAAAACGGGTGGCATGTTTGGTAAAATTATTTCTATTTTGAACTGGCCTCTACAATTTTTGGAATGTGAATTTTGGTGTGCAAAGAAGAATGTGAAAAATTGCTCCTCCCAAGTGACTCAACTTTTGAGTTGAACCATGTGGAACTTCAAAAGCTGAAGCTGAATGTTGTAAAAGTCCTCCTCGAGGGCCTGGGACTCGACTGAAGTCGTGGCAAAAGTTTTGTTAGTTTAAATGGGAACAGGAACAAGCCTGTGATTATGCTTTTTTAAAGTCCATGAAGAAGTCCAAATACCAGTTGCCCTAACTAGTAATAACAAAAATTCAAGGGAGAACAATAGTTGTACATCCTGGAATGTCAATATTAACGGCTTGCACTGCAGTCCCAAGCTCTCAATAACATGAAAAGCAGAGGGACTAATTTTCTTTTTCTGTGACCCAAACACACACAAGATCTACCCAGAAGCGTGGGTGGTAGGTTAGAGGACAAGGAACTGGGATAAAAAAATTCAGAAATGTTCCAAGCTTCACGCTAAAGAGAAGGGATTATGTCTAGGGCTAAAGAGGGGGAATGCTGGTGTTTTATAGTCAAACAGTTTCATATGACTTACAAGGAACGTGTATATTTCTCTCTTTATTGGCTCACCTACTTAAAGGTGCACAAAGGCGCAATGTTTTATTATCACAGTGCCAGCGGAGCTTCAGCTCTGAGCTGATGAAGTCGGTGTCCCTGTGTCATCCACAAGAAGAGCAGGCATTTGACAGAAAGCTCTCCCTCTTCCTCACCCTATTCTGCTCCAGAACTTTGACATGTCAAAATGTTAACTTTTTTTTTTCTGGATGAATGGCTGTTGCTAATTTGGATAGAAATTATTTGGCTACAATACTTGTGGAAAAAAGCACAGAACATCGGGAAACATTTGCAAAATGTGGATAGTACAACCCTGGGTTTTATTTGGACAGTTTCCCAGGCAGTGCAGAAATGGAAGCATAATGCTTTTACATTTTGAATTTGAAATAAAATGGCCTTTTTAGAGGTATTTCAAAGTACTGCATCTAGAATCTAGCGTTCGGGGTGCTTAGAAAAATTTGCTTGTCCCTTTCAATCTGCCATTAGGAGCAAAGCTGGCAAACAGCAAAAAAGGCTTCCTAAGATGCAGTGAATATTCATGTGAGAAATGCAAACTAGGATTCCACGTAGGATTAACACACTGAAGGTGTTCTGGGCAGCCTTGTGGGAGGCAGCCTGATAGGATATACATGCCATTTATACATTCTCTAATTGCTGTCAGGTAACACAGCAAATCCAGTATTTTCCTTGTTTTGGATTACGTTATGACTACACCAAATTCAGACTTTAAAGTATCTTGAGTCACAGATGCTGTTTTATTTTAAAATCAGCATGAACCGTGGTGACGTAAAATGTTTTAATGAATAAACACTGCTGCTGTTTACAATATTTTATCTCTGAATATGACCCTTGGATCTGTAGGAAGTACTGTCTGCAAGAACTCAAGGACAAGCATTTACATATTTACAAATTTCTTATCAGGGAAGGTTGAACATTGAAAGCCTTTGCATTCTTTTTCCACAGAGAGCAATAACAGTGACAAAATGGTGGTGCCTGCAAAACAGGGCAGAGATGTGTTCTCAGGTCAATGCGTATCTTGTCCCCCTCCACCTTGCAGCAGTTATTTCAGTCAGTGGAAAGTTTCTTTCTCTAGCACTGTAACATCATTTCCATCCAGCTCCTGACTCTACTGCAGATGTTGAGAAAAGGAGAAGAGGGATATTTGGGTATATTATGCCTCTGCCCACCTTTTTTTCCAATTTCCGAAGTATTTATCTTTTTGTGTTTTTCCATGTGCCTTCAACAATAATTTTGAAGGTCTATTGATTTAGAACAAAATGTAACTGGTACTATTTCCAGAGTACTTGAAAATTATGGTCCCGAGTTTCTTCTTTGTGATGTGGTCACTAAACAAACACAAAAAGTCTTGCGTCCTCGGGCCCAGTCAAGTGGCGGTAAGGTCAATGAAGCTGTGGAAGCTAGGGAGAAGAAGGTGGCAAAAATAGCTTTATATCTGGGGAGCTCCTTTCAAAAACTGAGTTGTTTAATATTCAGAGTCAATCTGTCCTTCCATCTCCTTGTGCTCGGAGGAAACAGTCGTGTGGTTGACTGGAGACAATTTACAAAACGTGGAGGTAAACTTGGTGCTTGCAATCAAACCCTTATCTGTCTTCACATACTGCTCACACATGATTAATATGTGCTCTATTAATCATGGGTAAACAGTCCTGTATGTGTGGTTGACCAAATAGTTCTGCTTTGACTAGTACAAATCCTAGGCCAATAAAAAAAATAATTTAATGCTGCCACCAAATACAATGGTTTTCTGTAATACTTAGAGAATGCAGTTTGTAATTTGAAACTGTTGCACAAATGCAGAGCCATGTATTTGTTGAAGGGTTTTCACATACCATCTGAAAGAGAAGAAAAACACATATTTTCAGACGTATGTTTGTTTTTTTAAAATTGTAGTGTAGTCTTAAAGTTCAGTTTTAAAACACTGAACTTAAAAAAAAATTCAGAGTTCATAAATATTTTTTCCTTTTTTTTTTAATTTGCTTCATTTGTCCCTTTTCAAAAGTAAATTGATTTCTGATAAAATGCGACTAATGCTACGTGTAGTCTATAAACATAAGGATTATGAACTTCAGTTTCAAAATTCTGGAGTTCTAAATATTTATTCAGATGAGTCCCTTTAGCAGAATATATTTTTAATTCCTTTATTTTCAATGCTAATGTACAACAAAATTTACTCCTTGAAGTTCAGCAATCTACTTCTATTCCTTTTTCACCCTCGGAAAAAAATAAATGGAATTTAAGGGTCTGTGGTTGTTGCACAGTGGAGACTTGCAGTTGTTACTTCTTGCTACAAACAATGCAGTCTGGGCAAAAGACATTCAAAGGCAAACTTAGTAATGTACATTTATACTGTCCTCAGCCCCTAAAGTGAGCCAAAATTCATGCAGCGCTGAGTTAGTAAACAATACATGCCATGGAAAAGGGCCTTACGTTTGGGAAAGGCACAAAGATGACCTAAAAATTTTAGGTTTTCCATCTTTCTTTTACTCAATGTCATTGAGCAGTAAGAATTCATGCATAAAGAAACCCTGTCTACTTGTGAGGAATCTATTTTAAACTATTAGCAGGGCACGGAAAATGGTGTGTGCAACGGTAATATAACATTTACTTTACAGGAACAGATAGCATGTTGTACTTTGTGGCACTGGAAGCACTTTAAACATATATTTATAGTTGACTGGTTATAAAGGTGCACTCTGGGTTCCCCCAATTTTATCGTTACAAGAAAATAATTAAATTTCTTTCCTAAAATTGGAAAACTTAAATATCCAGAGACTCCTGCCTTGGCTGTTAAAGGTGCATAGGCATATCAATATCTCAGCTGCAGTAGAAAGGTTAATAAAAATATATGGCATAGTTATAATGAACTCTTTTTTTTTTTTTTTTTTTTTCCCCACAGAACTGCACTATAAATGGCATTATCGCTATACCTGGAATTGCAATTTGCACATTATATAGGCCTGAAACAATTTGGGACTTTTATTTCCCCTCACTATAGTGGTCTGTAAATGGAGTGGCACCGTTAATGGAAGAGTCTATAAATGAGTGCTAATTATGTGACCAGATGGAGTCAAATGGGATGAGTTCTCATTTTACTTTAACTGATAACTTCAGTTCTTACCTGACGGGACAAAATAATTAATAATGACAGCAAGAATTAACAATTGGGAAGTACACATTGTAAATGATATGTCCAGGGTGTTATATGTGTGATAGGAATTTATAGCATGATAAATTATCTAGGGGAAATTGTTTTTAAGTTTTTGATATATTTTTACTTCACAGATTTTAAGAACAGTAAAAATCAGTATATTATAGGAAAAATTCTGCTGACAATGGAGTTAGAAACTTATGAATAAACTCTTTGTCCTCAAGTTAAATTGGACTGTTTTTTAATTTAATTATACTGATACTGGAATATTAAAATTTATTATTAAAATTGTATTTTTACAACTAAAAATGGAATAAACGCTTCATAACCTGTGCTTAAGCTGAAGAATCATCTATAAACATTGTTCAATACAGTTCAGTTTATTGTTGATGTAAAAGCCAAGTTACTAATTTGAAAAGAAGAAAAAACATTGCATATTTGGGGGGTTTATAGGCTTTTTAGGTTTCTTTATGATTTGTATTCTGTCTGATGAAAATATGAGAGCAAGTATGTAATACGATAAAACTTGTATTTTCCATACAATAAACTTTATTTAGAGGTCTTGCATAGGGGTGTACCAAGATGAACTTAAGGCTGAACTTTTTATGATGATCATAAGATGCAATTTTTGGAAGGCTTAGTACAAAAGCAGAAGACAAGAACAAACCAAACCTAATAAACCCCTTAACTCCTAAGTTCCCTGTCTCCTGCTTCACCAGATCTGTCTGTTCTCATTTAGGTGGGCTTCATCCCAGGAAAACAGACTGTCTCACCAAGGATTTTAAGGCTAAGACTTTAATGAGTGCTAATATTAGAAGTGCATGCAGATCTCTCCAACACAAAATAACTGAGATAAGAGAAATAAATTTCAAAAACTGATAGTCATTTTTATGTCAGTAATAAAGTCAGTTATTTTTAGGAACATTTTAATATATATATTTACAGTGTAAAGCTAGTATAAATTTTAATGAATTATTGATAAAAGCTGTTTGTATCTTTTCTCATGGAAAGGGTTCTCACAGTAAATGTATATAAATATGCATATGCAAAGACATTTCCGAGGAATCATAAACTGGATAAAGTCTATACTGAAGAAATTAGACTCTTCCTGTCTGATAGTGAAAGATCAAATCCCTTGAGGATTTGCTTGAACAAGTTCATCTACCCTAATGACTTTGAGAATGAAAGCTCTTGAACTACAAGAACAACGCTATAGACAGCGTTGAGCTCTTTAGTCCCTTTGCTGTTAGACCTTTCCTGATTTACTGCTGGACTAAACCCATTAACTACTGGCTCCGTAATAGTCCCCAGACCAAATTTTACAACTTCCACTTCAACTTCCGTCTTCAGCTCAGTCTTTGACCCACTGTCCTTATTAAATCCTTACATGAGTGCTAGCTTAATTTCAGGGGGGATACTGGGGGTTTTGATCTGTGGGACAGGGGGTGAGCTCTGCATTATTTTATTCTCCTCGTGTCATCCACAAGTTTTAATGTGAAACCTTAGAAACAATGGATTCATGTGAAAATAACAGTAATACTCTTCTGTCAAAAATCTAATTGATACTCACTATTTAAATAACCTAATTTCTGATATATGTCCTCTTTTAAAACACTGTAGCACCAGATTCCTTGGCAGTCAGTCTTTCTTCCACAAACCAATTTTTTTCACACTTTCCTCCACCTACACTGCCACATCAGTATAAATTAGCGGGATGATATTCTGTAAATTACATCTCAGAATGGCATTTGCACATAAGGAAATGGAAACCTAGTGGGAAAATATTGATGGCATATTTATATGAAAATGGTCTGCAAAAATAACTATAAGCAAACTCTTTGCATGTGGGTGACACAATGATTTAGAGTCTGCTTAAATCCATATTTTTTCTGTAAAGGGATACACTGATATTTCCACTTAATGGAAAATACGTTATTTTGAAAGTTACAAGCAAGTTTCCTAATAAGTCTAGCTTTAGGACTAAAATGTTGAAAGGCTTTATTATTTGTATTTAAAATTTCATGATAGTACTGAACACCGCCACTTTGATAATGAATTTAGCTTGTAGAGGAAGATTGTAACTTCTGCTAGAGAAACCATGAAATGAGATTACTCTGACCTGAATCATAGTTCAAGATATCATCCTTACCCATTGTTAGAAAATGAAGATATGATATTTTATCATTATGTTGGCCACACAATACAACTCCAAGGTAAAAACTCTCAAAAGTATCTTGACAGATTGTGAGCTGAAGTTTCTGCTTTACCTGTGGAAGCACTGTACAAACAGAGAGGATGGGGGCAAGGGGAAAAGTAAAACACTGTTTTATGTTATGTGTTAACATATTTCAGTATTAGCTGCTGATAGATAGTCCTGAGGAATATAATTGAAAATTGCCAGAAAGAGTGAGAGTAAAATGCAAGAACTGTCTTTGTAACCTGTGTCTCTATCTGCATAAAGAAAATTCAGAGTGGTTTAGAGGAAAAAATGAAACTTCACGCTTCTGTGCAGTAATGGTACCTGCTGAATCCCAGCCCCCTGCTGCACGTGTGCTGGCTGGCCAGCTCCAGGCACTCTTTGTATTAGAAAAGCCTTTTCTCCCCATGGGATCAGTCAAGGTCTAATCACATTTTCATTACAAGATTGTAGGTTTTATGTCCTTTGAGTCCTAGTCCTAAGCATTTTATGCAACTGGTACAGAGAGAACTATTTGGCTAGGAATTGTTATCACTTTATGGATTATTTTTTTTCTGAAAAATGATAAAACTAATTCCACATGCAAGTACATTAAATAAGATGGTAATTTGCAATGATAGTTATACAATACTTAATGATATCTAATTCTCTGATTTTTAAGATATTACAAATAAAAATAAAAATATTTTTATCAACCTTACCTTGGCCATTCAGAAAGAACTTTCAAGCAGATGTCAATTTGTTAACTTACCAAGTTTGAGGAGCTCTGTCACAGGTTGGTAATAATAATTCTTAGCAGTATATTTTTCAGTTGTCAACAAGTAGTGAGGCCTCCAGGGAACTATTACAGAAGTGCAGGTACCGTACTGTATTTCAGTGCATGTCCATATCTGTTTGTGGCATTAATCTTGATGTATTTTGATTGTTTTGTGGTTCAAGATTTAAATTTTTGAAAGCTCGAATTAGGGTGTTTGCTGTAAGAAGTTTTCAGCAAATCACGCTGCTTGGCTGGTTTAGACCTTTGGTTGTTTTGCTAGGGATACAGATACAAGAAGAAAAGACGACTGAAAAATTCAGCAGCTAAAAAAATAAGTATCAGTTCTCTCAACCCTCATTTGAGAAGTAGGAAATAGCTCTGAAAGTGGAAAAGTACATCAAATTGATGTTGTTTTTAAGTAGGTCCACTCACCAGCAGTAGCTTAGGCAACGGAGAGTCCTGTGATACTTTCCAAACAGCACTTTGCATGTTGTCCACCCCAATCATACCCAAACAGTTGGCGGTGCAGGGGGGTTGTACAGGCAATTTAAATGATAGTCATTAAGAAACATGTCTGTTAAGTTATCACCTTTTCAAGGGACCAAAGCAAGTCTGCCTAGAAATATATGAAGGTTATTTTATACAAACATCTGACCAAAAAAAATTATTACTAAGTCATGAATTGTGAAATGGAACAATGAACATTGTATACGAAATAAGATCTTGTCCAAGGTAGAAGATATACTTTGAGCCTGATTTGGATATATTTTTCGTTCCAGTTCTATACTGTCTCTACACCTACCACATCTTTCCTACCTGTCATATAGTGGAATGCATTTACTTTGTATCCTAGACTTGCATGGTTGTTTAAAAAAAAAAGTGTGGTTCCCCAAAGAATTTACACTCCAAATGAAGCCACCATGGAACATGAAAATAACAAATGGGAGGGTAGGAAATTAAGAACAGAAGGTAAAGTAAATAAAAATAAAGAGCCAGAACTCCAGCTGCTGGAAATTAGTGTAGTTCTATTGAAGCCTATGCAATTACACTAACTGAGCAATTGGTTCATTATTTTTATTTATTTTACCCTTTGTTCCTTCCCTTCGTTGGAGCTTTGAATTAACTGAGCCGAATTAACATCAGCTGAATAGCTGTTCTAATGCGCATCCTGTTATGTAGCAAACTCTGGTATCTGTAAGGAGAGGGAAGAGGCAGAGTGGGTAGCTTCTGAGAAGGCCTTTGAGGGCAAAGAGTCACTATCTACCCAAACCATAGCTGTGTTCAAGTGCATGCTCTCATTTTTGGTGTGTTTTTTTCTCCTTTTTCCTTTTTTCCCCCCAACACAGGTCACCCCAGTAGGGAGCCTCACGGTTGGTGTGAGTAGAGAGGGCTGCACAAGGGCACCAGAGCTTTGGGGAAGGCAAGTGAGCCATCAAATGAGGAAGCAGCAGGTATGGTGGGATCGTATCCACACTGCACAAAACCACAGAAACTGAGCCTTCCCCCCATCCCTGTGTTTTCCAGCCTGTCCTTAACCCTGTCTGCAGTGAGCTTGAGAGCAGTATTCAAATGTGCACTACCATGATCGCATTGTGGGTAATGGGTGGGCCAGGTCTGAACTGTGCCATCAGGAGATCACCAGGAGAGCAGGGGAGATGCACCCAGAGGGGACGTATGGCATGGGGTGGCAGCTGAGTAAGTAATCACAATAGCGGGGAAAGAAAGATAGGAGTATGACTGCAAAGGTACAGATTGTAATATATAGAATCATAGAATCATAGAATTGTTAAGGTTGGAAAAGACCTCTGACATCATCTAGTCCAACCATCAACCTCCCCCCAAAAAAACCCAAACAAACAAACCATCAACAAACCACCATGCCTACTAAACCATGTCTTGAAGTGCCACATCTAGACATTTTTTTAACACCTCCAGGGATGGGGACTCCACCACCTNCTGACTGTGACTGAGTTAGTTAAAATGGTGTGGGTTGGTTGTTTTCTTTTTTTTTTTTTATAATGACCGCTTTAATTTTAACTTGTAAAGCAAAATCTATCCTTTTAATTAGAGCTTCATGAATAAATTGATGACAGTTTTGAAATTAATTTTCCATACAGAAGACATTTCTGATCCAGATATTATTTCCTCTCATTATTATACAGTAAATCTTTCCTAAATCAAAGACTTGATCCATTGCTCTTTCAATGCTTAAGTATACATATAGAGAGACTTGTACATCATTACTGGGAAATACATTAAAAAAACATAAATCTGTGAAGTTCTCTGAAGCAAGGAGTGCTAACAGTAAGTGGATTTGCAGTTTTCATTCATCTGCCTTTTGCTTTAAGTCTTTAATTACATGTTCACACATACTTTAGGCAGTTTCCTATTTCTTCTTTCTTTTTGTTATTCACTGCAGAGCCCTTTCACATCTTTAAGGCTTGAATTAAATGTGGTATTATACATTTGCTTTTGGTGTCATTTAGGACATTCATCAATGCACCAGGTAGGTACCTGGAGACTTTAACGGCATTAATCTCCTTTTGACATACAGGTCTACTCTTTCCATCTTATAGAGAGAGAACTTTAAGAGAGGGAGAGAGCTGATTAAAATTATTTCAAGGCAGATTTAACCTGGTAAAAAAAAAGAGGCTTAGAGGGCAGGGTATCCTAAATTCAGGACTGATCTTCATTCTCTGGGATGAAACATATTCTATTTGAAGATGCCTATTTTTTAATGGAAAAAAACAGCTCTGTGTGAACAAAATGCCGTTATGTGCAAATATAACAATTTCACTATGCATTACTATTAGGGATTTGGCTATGAGGAGTTTTTACATCGACGTTAACCATCTGAGCTGCAAAACTGCCCTTTCTAAACCTCACTCTCAAGGGGTGTGGTTGTTTCTGAGGTTGGTTGTGAGACGGAGTGGCTTGTCACCCTCCTGCTGCTGAAGACTAGAAATTACGGACTTCCTGACTCAGGTCACAGCCCCATGAGCTCAGAGTTTTTTTCAAATCCAAATGAAATTTCATAGTACAAGGGAAAGTCACTTTTGTGACCTGTTGCCTCTCTCCATGCTGACTATTAAAAGGATTACTGCAAACAATGGAGGTGTTGAACTTGATATAATTTTGCATGACATAAAACACAAAGCAACCCAGATATAAAGGTGTATTTTAACTACTGAAATAGAAAACAAGTTATCACCGAATATGTCTTCAGCCTTTACTTGATAGCAGATGCCTAATTCAAAATGCACTTCACTATGAGGACAAAAATCAACAAAATGAATTATAATGAAGAATTCTACAAAAGTAGAGCAAGGTAATCTTCATTGCTAGTTTAACTGCATGATTTAATGGGGTTTTTTTGACTCTTCAGATATTGATTAAGTAGATAACAAACAGGTATCTATTTTAAGCATCAAACTTCTAAATTTGAAGAAGAAAACTGGATACCCTGTTATAGTAATGAATGCTGTTTGGTGAAATTTCTACTTATGTTGAAATATAAATCGTAAACATCCCTCTTTATTAGTTCTCAAGATTTTCTATTCCTAATGGTCTTCTCATGTTACTCAAGCTACCACGTTTCTGTGAAGAGATTAGTTTTGAAAACCATGTCACTGGTAGAGGATTCAGTTTTTTTCACTATTCATTTTGAATTCATTAGTAATACAGGTAGAATTATGGTCAGGTACTTTTATTTCCTCTGTTAAAAAGCAAAGGGATTTTTAATACATATTCTTCTCCTGTGATGTGTACCTCGTGCAGAGCAAACCACCAACTTGATTACACATGTGATAATTTAATTTTATATAGTGACAAATAATAGCTATCATGCATGATGATTGTCAAGATAACCTACCAGCAGCTAAGGAAAAAAAGAGCGCCTTAATTCATGAAATATGTAAACAAAATACTGAGCTTTATTTTGAACATATGGATCCCATTCACATTATTTTCCCATACTGTTGAAAACTGTAATTATATCTGATAAGTGCTAATGAGAAAGCAATGCATACTCTAGCTGTAAAGCAGGTGGAGCCATGGGTTTTTTGCACGCGTGGCATAAAATAGAGAGGAGAGGGGCATAGTGGTCAAAATCTGAGGCTTTGGTGAGGAAGAGAGTGAGAGACAGAGGAAAAAGGTGAGGGAAAGCTCCCAGGAGACAGCTCAGGAAAGGAAAGTGAAAGCCATTATCCAATTATTATTGGTATATGTGCCCTTTTACTTCAAAGGCCTTTTTGAAGTTAGCAGTGATTTTTCATACAGGACTGGTGACAGCGATCAATGACAGTCTCGTGTTTCTGTAGAAGATTTTCTTTCTTAGCAATGCAGTGTGACAAAATACCCAGTGGGAAAATGTTTCTGGAGAGCCAAGTGTCAGCTACAATAGCGATCCATTTTCGTCCGATGCGAAGACCTGCAAGTCTTATTTCTTGCAGCCAAATCGTGGACTTCCCTAATTGCTAACATGCTTCGGTAGCTGCGCGTAGTGTGCCAAGAATGAAACCGTACCTGCGATCTGAAAGAGATAAAGTGTAAGTGAGCAAATGTATGAAGTAAAACTTCAGGAATTCTAGTAAAACCAGGTGAAAACTAAGAAAAGATGAAATGAGAACTGATGTGAAATCGTGCCTAAACCTCAAACAGAACCTGAAAATGTATTTGTTCTCTCTCAAAAACAGAGGTGTGCAGAAGAACCCTGTGTGGCTCTCCTCTTCTCAGCTCTGTTATTTTCTAATCAAAATTACAGGTAACTGGCAGCCTTCCTGACTCAACCTGGGAATGGGGATAGTCAAACTTCAGTTCTTGGTGCAGAGTTATTTTAAAATCCCGGGAGGCTCTGGGATTTTAAGCAATATGCAGCAAATCTGATGAGCAGGATTTACTCAGCAGCTGCAGAAAACACCGCACTGCAGGCTCAGTGAGCCTGGTTTCCCCAGCACACACAAAATGCAGACCTCATTTTATACTTGGATCAGCTGTGTGGTACCTGGAGCGTTGATCTGGCCAGGATCAAATACTGCCCATTGCCTTGTGTCAGTAGACAAAAAGATATTCTGTAAAACTCAGTATTAACTCTCATGTGAGACTAAGGTTTTACTAGTTCCCTGACTTGGTACAGGTCGGATCATGTTCTAAGACTTACAGTTTTCTTTCATAGCTCTAGTAAAATACATTTTTCCTCTTCAATATCATGGTGACTCCTCTTGCTGTCTTATAACTATCCAGTCTTTTCTTGAATGCTAATAAATTCTTAGCTTTGATGCTATCTTGCTCCAAAGAAAGGCTAGTTGTGCACTAGATTAAGAAGTGTTTACTTTTGTCTGTAAAGCTACATTATAAGGGCAGGCTAATAAAGCTGTCTCCAAAATAGCTGGATTTTTTTTTTTTCAAATGTTGTTATTGGGTTTTTAGTTGGCTTTGCTCTTTTACAACTTGTAGGAGAATAGCTAAGACAAAAGTTATGGAAACACATAGTGGAATTGCTTAGGAAATTCTATACCATGAACCATATTTTTACTGTATCAATCTCAAAGCACAGAAAGAAATTGATTTATCGGTAGGTGTTGATATGTAAATCTTTAGTTCCAGTTTGTTTCTTTGCCTGTCTCCTCCTGGGGCCCATGCTGCCACAGTGACTTGATTTGTGAACCATGTAACTTCCCTAGACAGGGATTAGAAGAGCAATGGTGTATTAGCTTTGATTACCTCCCTCCAGCTTATGGGGAACAATTTAGTTAAACTTTTTGCTATTTCATCTCAGAGCAGATCAGCATAGGAGAAAGATCAGCTCTTCTTGGCCCCCTCCTTACCTTTACTGTCCACATAGTGAAATGTAGCTCTGTCTGCAATAAAACATAGCAGTTGCTTAGGAAAGGGAAATGTTTGTACGCAATATAAAGTTCTAGTTGTTGAAATTATCTTCTTCAAAAAAGTGAATGTATTATTGAATAGTTTTCCTATATTTTTTGAGAATTAAACCTCTCTCAATAATATTAAACTAGAGCATTATTTTTATAATTAAGTGGCAAAACCCACTTTCAATACCAGTTTTATTAACTGCTGTTTAACATAGAGCTCTGATGTTCCTAAGGGTGCTTGCCTAGCTCACAGTTAACTTAATGCAAATGATAAATGTATATTACTTTTAAAGTGTAAAATTAAAATAATTTTTCATTTAATAGTGAAGAATCATATGAATTTCTCCAACTGATACAGTTACATTGATAAATTCTTGAGAATAAAAGAGAAGAGCACGCTTCCCAATATCTACCTGTATTGTACTCTAAATTCCCTTAAATGCTCAAATACAGGTACCAAAGTGAACTTTCTAACATAGGCAGCTTTCACATTTGCTAGTATGATTTTTATCATCGTCACATTAATGAGAAAACTGCAGAACAAGTTGAGTCCTGAGGGAAACAATGTGACAGTTATCATAGTTGTTTCCATGGTGCAAAGATAGTTGTATCTTAAAATATAGCATGTCTCCCGAGAAAGGCTTCTACTACTGTAGCTGGTTGCATGAAGCAATGAAAAGTAATTACAGAGTTGTATTTTTTGTATTAATGACATTTGGCAACAACACGTGCTCCAAAAATTTTTATACAAGGTAAAGTTTGGCTGGTGAGTTCTGCCTTTCTGTCTGATGTAAACATATTTATCCAATGGATTAATTATTTATGGTCTGGCCTTTCTGTAAAACTACTGCTGTATTTCTATTTACTGGTTTTAAAACACTGTCTATGTGGGTGGGCAAAATGATATTGCAGCGCTTACCTCCCATGCCAGCTGGCCACCTAAACGTCTGACTGTGTGTGTTCAACTCTGTTCGCTTGCCACATGACACGAAGCAGGGCTGTGACCCCGGTGATACTCCTGCTTGTAAATGTAAGCTGGGCTATAAAAATTGCTGTGATTCCGTCGACAGTAGGTTCCTCTGTGATGTTTTCTGAACTCCTCTGTTTGCTGAACCTAGTAGAAATAAAATTTTTCACATCTAGAAGAGCAAAGTGTATTTGGAATGGAAGCAAAAATTATCGTGGTTAGACCTGAAAGTAAAGATGATTAAAATACGTTTTGCTTATAGTCTACCAAAAGAGATCACAACTGCTGTAAAGTCATGTTCTTTTTCAAAACCTCAGGTCTTCTTTCAGGTTTCAAATACTTTGGCTGGAGGTATGCAGAAATACAGAGTTTTGGGGGTTCCGCTTGCTTAATGTGATATTCTACATTAGGCTTCTGCTGAAATTCTGCCAGCTGGGGAGGAGGACACTACAATGTGTCTAAGCACATTGTAACATTGAGTGCTAAAGCGGTGTTTCAAAGAACTGCTTTTACTGGTGTTATCTCCCTCTGTCTCTGTGAACGTTTGGAGGTCACCGTTATGACTTATGTCTTGTCTTCATCAGTGACATTGCTGTCTGCAGAATACAGCAGGTACAAGAACTAGAGGACAGAAAATGGAACCGGCTGTCTGAGGAGCTGTCACTGCGCACTTGACTTGCCTGGATACCCTTTCTTGAGCATTTGGTATTGGGCATTGTCAGGGGCTAGTTGTACTTCTCCTACAACCCTAAACAAATATATTTTTATGAAGAGTGAGGTAATATTGACTAGTGGAAGTACAACATTTTGTGAGCAGATGTTAATAAGAACTGTACAGAGAAAGAGATGAACAACACATTGGCAAGTGTTTTCAAGTACTGATATTCTTCAGATATACTGACAGAAACAGACAATGCACTAGTAACTCCTATGAACAGATTTTCAGGAATCTACTTTTGTTTTGCCAGGGAACATAAACTTAATGCTAACCACTCGTCAGAGCCCTCAGGATGGGTCCCAGCAACGAGGTGAGGACATTAGTGCTCCCACCACTTCAGCCTCAGAGAGGTGATGTCCAGCAGCAGCACTGGGAGACCAGCAGAAAGTAGACAGGAGGACCTAGAGGCAGTGTGGGATAAAATTAGAAGTGCTAGCAGCAAAATGTCTCTGTGCTTCTTGCACAGGATGAGATGTGCACCTTTCTGGCACTTGCACAGGATGAGACTTCTAAAAGAACTTCATGATATCCTGCTGAAACCAAAGCTAAGTTCACCTACTGTGCTTTTGAAAATTTAACACTTTTAACGTGACTACAGGCTACAAGAATTGGTTCACAAAAACATTTCTTGTTTTATCTCTTTTTGTCTTTTTTTCTTTTTTTTTTTTTCTTTTGTTTTTTAAATCACCTCAGGGGTGGATGGATGGCATGGCAGAAAGCCTAAGTTGCCTTGCTGTAAAGCTAGCCTTGGACTTCAGCTCCATTTTCTGCTGTGGGCTGCTCCTGACAGACTCACTGTATGCCAGGACCTGGCCTCTCATGTGGACAATGGAATTGCAGGATGGCTGGTTTGGAAAAACTAATGTTGTTTACAAAACTTCTCGCTTATCTCTGCTAGTCTCTGAGTCAACTCTACTTAAATGGTCCTGACTGGTTACTCCAGCCCCAAACTATTTCTGACTGTTTTAATGCAAACAAAATAAGCAGCAGGCATAAAGCATTTTTCTCTGAAAATAATACACAATATAAAAAAAAAAAAAAAGCTGAAAAACCTAGAAACAAGGTCTCAATTTTGAAGTGTGATGAAGATTGACAAAATAATCTGGAAAGGAGTCAGGAAATATATGCTCAAATTACAAAAAAGAATCATACAGTATTTTAAGACTAATATCAGCATTTCTTGAGTACAAAATAATGGTATTTACCAAAGATACATTTCACATTACTGTGGGTGTGTATTTCATTCTCTGGCTTGCCTGTGATATATAAAGTCAGCTTACTGTTAGGTTCACAAAGGCCACGAGATGTGACTGGAGGTAATAGATCTAGTTCCACTGATTTCAGGGGGAGTGAGTCAAGGGATTAAATCCACTCCTTAAAGGTGTTCAGGAGTAGGTTATACCACCTGAGGTTGTGCTAATTCCCGACTGGTGCACCAAACGAAGAATCTATATTTTCTCACATGTTTCCTCACTTCGATGCAAGTCACACAGTATTTATACACAGAATTACTGATCCTTCTCTTTAAACATAGTTTTTACTTACATCACTACAGAACTGCTGTTCTTAGAAGTTCTTTTAACAAATACATTTTCCTTTTTTTTTTTTCCTAGAATCAGTGGAGAAGCTTTCTTTCTGTATTGGTTTCTAAGAAGTAAGGAACGTACAGTGCACTGCATAACAGGTATTCCTTGTTTTTATGCACATAAATGATGCAGCAAATCATCAGTGGTGAAAGAATGTTTCTCAGGAAGCCTTGATATTGGGGAACCAGTATAGCTACTTTTTATGTGTCTGAATCTGCTTGTTGCTGTATAAACGTGTAAAAGTGGATTATCTTATGCATCTGTGTACTGATTTCTTTGCACAGTTATGTACAAATTCTACCAGGACATGTAAAAATGTGTACAATATTTGGAAAGAAACAGAATTCCCATCCTGAGGGGGCCCATTACTGTATCCTTGTCACGGGACTAGTGGCAGAGAAAACTCCAGATCTGTCTCTATAAGTTGTTCTTGATGTCTCAGGGTCATGTAGGAAACATTTTGAAGTTTACTCAACAAGTTTTTCCTCCCTTTTCCACATGTTCTGGTCTTTGCTGTATCTTAAAAAGTGTTTTCTGCTTCCCCTTTTTGGGGAGAACACAAGACCCTCCCTGACTAGGCAAGATGACTCCTCATCCCTGCTTCATGTCCCCCTTTCCCCTGCCCTTCCCAGCTCACCTTGTATCACAGCACAGACTGCCATGCGTTCAAGCCACGGGCAATTTGGTTTATGTCAGTTCAGTGTCAGAGTTGGGCAATCAGCATGTGACGTTATGGTGGTGTTAGTGGATTGATGGTGACTAGCTGGTGCTGTCGTAACATGTTTCTCATCTGTTGGTCCTTTCAGACCGTTCTTCAGGGTTTAGGTTCTGATCACAGTCAGTCACGGTGATTCTAAACATTTGGAGCTGGGTGATGATTACTGTGCTATCTGAGATAGGGGCAACCCCTGAGTGAGAGCCGGGGTCTTCTGGGGCTGCTGTGCACGTCTTTGAACTCCTGTTTGACATTCGACATGGAACAGTGGGTGAATGCAGCGCAGCAAATAAAAAAAAAAGATGATTTTTACCAGTATTTTATTTCAAATTATTTCAAGTTTCAATTGAAGGTCACTGAATTAAATACAGACGTGGCATAAGAGAAGCAAATGCACTTAATCTGGTATTAGCACACTTTAAAATGTACTTTGATTGCCTAGAACTAAATCACGCTTCACTGAAATTTTACCATTGACTTCCAGAGCTAAAGCTCTGATCAGCTTCAGTAGGTTCAGAGTCCCCTCCATGACTTTTAAACGCTGCTGTACATTAGGAGGTTCATCCTAAACCCTTTTGGAGACATAGCTCCTTTCCCTGCTTGACATCTGGCTGCATTCTTTCACTCAGATTTTGACATGAATTAATCATTGTTGTCTCACTATTGAGAAATATAAATAGAGAAAATAGATTCATTTAACTGCATTGTTTCCTGATACTGCCATCGGGCTGTTGTTCCCTTTTCGATTTCTGGTACGTGGAGATGTGACTGACTGATCGGGCTGCTGAGGAAACAAAAATAACAAAAATCTACTAATTGTACATGGATTTCAGGGAAGCCTCTACTTGTATTTCTTGACATAAACTGTTCCACGGTGTTTAGTTTTACTGCATTCTGCTGCTGAGTGATGATCAATCTTTTGTGGTTGGTAAAGGGAGTCTTTTGTATATGAGGTTGGAAAAAACACCTTTGAAATCTTTTGAGACAAAGAGAGCGGTGAGTAGTATGAATATATTCAGGCATTCAAAAAGAAATGTGATGTGAAGCAGAGTTTCACTATGGATTCCATATATTCGCGAGAATAAAATGGCTACATTGGTAACTATTTAAGATGAATATAGCAGAAATGATAATGAACAAAAAAAAAAGATCCTTACTGTCGTCTTAGATAATAAATGTAGCACTTGGTGTTGGACTGGAGGAGGTATGTGCTTAAAGAGATTAAGGAAATATATGTCCCACTGGAGATTGCAGAGAATCAGGCATTTCATTCTGGACCTCACAAGTTTTGTAAAATTACAGTTTTAATAAACAAACCATTTTACGTCTCTGTAAGGAACTTAGAGGGGATTTCAAAAGTCAAACACTGAGGACCCTTGCTTTGACTGTGGTGGTAAAAGTAACATCTGCCTCAGACATTTTAACAACAGACTGTTCAGATCATTCTTTTCAGCTATGGTAGGAGACTTGAAAGACATAAGCCATCCTACCCCTCGTTTCTACACTTATATCTCTCAGCTGAACTAAACCTTACATCAAAGCACTCCTATCAAAGACATTCAGACTGAATTTTACCTTTCTCTTTCAGATGTTCAATTCATTACATTAACTTTTGTGGATTCCTAATTAATAGGAATTAATAATTATAATAATAATAATGTTAATTAATAGCACAGAAATAAAAGAAAACCAATAATTTTGTTAGTCGCATCCCTGGGATGCCACAAAGACTTTTTTTTTTTTTTTTTTTTCCCCTCCAAATCTGGGACAAAAGCCCCAGCTGAAAGTTCTGCCACACTCACATACATTTACCAGTACAGACTCAGGACTCTGTCTGATATGACTCAGGCTTCTACCAGGAGCAAGTTATCCCAGTGGTGTTGATGCACATGTTGCCTTTTCTTGAGGAGTCCTCGAATCATCAAGTACAATAACATTCAGCCCCGAGGATGGAGAATAGACCTGAGATCATAAGCAAATCTTTCTTTCTATTAAAAACACATTATTATATGTCCACGATAACATTAGCTTGGGGTAAATGCAAATACAAGAGAAAAAGCAAAGGAGCCAAGGATCTTCATTGGTGCTTCCACCATTGAGGCTCCTTCCTCTTCCATTGCTCTGTTTCTTTATCTCCTCTTGGGCATACAGCTTTGTGCAATCTTAACCCACCACCAGAGACCTGTTAATTCTTTCAGGTCTGCTGACATCCATGGTGCCAGGCATTTTTTTTTAGTGATTGTATGATTCTTATGCTTCATAAAACATCACAGGAACATTAGCTTCATTTCATGCTTTCAGTTTAAAATGTCATGGAGGTGCTTGGTTAAAAACTTTGAGTTCACAGTTGCAAGAGTTTTGTGAAAACTGCACTCTGCAAGATTTATTTCCCTGAGGAAAGTTAAAAGGCAAGTCTCGGACAAGGCACTCGGAACACAAAGGCAAACAAGGAAAAGAAGGAAACAGCTTGAGGAGCATTGAAAACTTTGTTTTAGTATGGAGAGATAATAAACAATAGCTTTCAGGGTCTTATCATGATGTATTGTCTGTATTTCAACACATGGTCTTTGTAAAGCGGACAAAACTGGTTTTATTAAAACATCAATGACAACAAAAAATGCATTTCCGCAAATCATCTCTTCTCCTGGTCAGAATTTATTTTGTCTGGCAGGTGTAGCCCATTTACTGCAACAAAGGTGAAAGGTTGGATGTTGTGATTGTGGAACCTCAGGGAGACAACACTCAGCTGAGCACTCAGTCCTCTTCTGTGGAAATTTGTGAAAGTTTTACTTGCAATCTCTTTCCCAGTAGTTTCCCAGATTTCCTACCACATCAGCAATTTTATTTAGCATTACGGTGGCTCATGACCCTTTCTCATGTGGAAAATAGCTACTCCATCACAAAAGAGGTGAAGTAGAGGGTTTCTTTGGTGACTGCGAGGTCCCTTGAACTTTCAACAGTTGGAGTATGTGCTTACAAACTTTCAAAACTCGGTTTTGATCCAGAGATATACACGCCTATGCAATGTGTCCCTTTTGATTTAGTAAAGAGACAGGCAACTAATCTGAAAAGGTCTCTAATCTTTGATGTAGTTCATGAAATATTTATCTCAGTGCCCGAAGTTGTTAGTGATATTGTTTCCATGTTCCGGGGCATATATTTAGCGAAACATCAAGAATTTGGTCCAAGAAAGTGATTAATTATGGCCCTAAAGTAGTACATAAAAGCCACCATAGGAGAGAATTTAAACTGGGATCACAAAACCCACTTCACAGCCAGCAGGAGATTGCCTACAGATGCATAGGATAAAATGCCAATGATGGTGATACTTTTTTAATATGATTCCTCTCTGCAACTTATGTTCCCTGTACTGGATCCCAAAACCCTTTTCTTGATATTAAATTCCCCTTTAAGATAAATTCTGTAGCATATACACTCTTCCTTCCTAAGAACTCACACTGAGGGACACTGCGCTGAATAACCTAGCAAATGGTTGGTGCATTCCCCCAGGAGGCAGAAATGCGGTCCAGCGTTGGACTGCCGCCCTCCACCTGAGGAGCTCCCAAGCTGGCGCTTGCCCCTGTGCTCCCAGATTGTTGCTCCTCACAGAAGAGCTTCATGGCTCCCAACTTTGTTGACTCAGCAGCTGCCACTGTGACATCTGTACCTTCTGTGTCCTTTTCCTCTTTCTCTTTCCGTCTCTTAGTCTAAATCGGAAGTACGGGCAGTGGCAGTATTTTATTTCCAATCCTCCACACGCTTTCAGCTCATGTAATTAATGTCATTTGTATTCAGGCTCCTCCTGTTTCTTGGATTGACATCTTTTGTAGCCATCACACTTAGTACGTTGGAACCGTTCCCCTCGTTTTCTCATCAGGCTCACGTCCAGCACTCGTAATGAAAGGCAGGTGATCTGCATGCCAATATTCTACCTCATGCAAGCTCCCTAGGTCCCTCTAATTCCAAACTTCTCAAGAATAAGACGAAACTGAGTAGAAGCCATCATTTTCCGGCTCTGTCTGTGAGCTTATAAACCTATGTTGGTTTGTATGTCAGAGGAATTTGAAAGCTTCTTTCAAAAACAAAGTCTTAGCTTTTTTACATCAAAATCATTGAAACACACTATACCAGGTGTTTTCTTACAGAGTGTAGTTACTGTAATTAGCTGGCAAATTTTGAAATATTACCCTGTTGAGAAAATAGACAGTAGTTTGATTGAAATACCTACAGCTGAATAGCCACAGGAACACTTATTCTGTATGTGTATGAATCCTTCCTGTTTCACACTGTCTTCTTTTTCACTTCAGCCTACTAATTCTTCCACGATTTACACCCACTGTATTTCCTGAATGTGTCAAAAGTCCTTTTCCAATCCTTTTCGTAGCCCCTTCACCAAACTGATTTTAGATTTACTGCATTCATTCCTAAGTACTTCTCATTCATTTCAAAATACTTATGGTTTTGCTGATCTCATCAGTCGGGCTCATCAGTCGGCTCTCAGGCCAGAGGGGAGCAAAATGCACTCATACAATTTGCTCATTCTCGTGGTATCTCAGAATCACTGACTCTGGAGAAAACTAGGTATTATTTCAGACATCTCCCAGGATATTCTATAGAACTGATGCAAAGCCACAAAGAAAAAATTTTTAGTGACTTAAGGAGGTTTGACAGTGATCTAACAAGACCCTGATGACTTTTTCCTACTGTATTGCCAGTAACAAAGCTCAGAGCTGGCCTGTTTTGTTGGTAGTCTTCTTGAGCACCCCTTCAACGACAGCTTTCTGGGCAGATTCAGATGCCTTTGTTCTTGCCCTACCACTGCTTCCACAGGTGCTGATTAAAAAGATGATAGAGGAACCAGACAGAAGCCTGCTGAAGGTTTTGTGCTGGCCATCCAGACAGTGGTTTCACTTGATACTGCAGTTCCTCACCTACGTTCTCAGTGCTGCAGGGGGGTCAGGACCGAATGGCTCACGCAGCAGAGAGTTCAACCTGGCAAAGGGGATGGTGCTGTCTCTGAAAAACACTGATGTGGCATTTTATGCTACATCCCATAATCTTAGTTCTTAATTTCATGCTTTCACACTTTTTTTATTTCTGGAGCTGCAGAGGAGTATCCAGTGATCTTGGGACAATATTTTCTTTATGCAGATTTCCTTCTGTACAGAATATCAGTCTCTGCCATTGGCATTGACAGACAAGAGCTGAAGTTTCATTTTAAATATAAAACTCTGACAGAGCACACATAACGCTCTGCTGTGTTTATAAGGTAATTGTACTTATTCTTAATGACATTTAACTTGAGAAGCTGCAAACTCCAGGCATGCTGCTCCCTTCCAGGGTGTCTGCTTAGGAAACTCTGTGTAGAAGCAGTTAGCTTTCTTCACAAGATACTGTAGCAACAGGTATTTTGGTGCAAGGTTGTTTTACCTTACTGGATTTCAGCTAGAAACTAGTGTTTGTTATTGCCTTAAAAGCAATGTAATTATTTGCTACCATAACTAAAATTAATCCTCTACAAACAGTAGCTGCCAGCTGGTACTGGGTTTTAAAACTCTTGTAAATTGAGATTTCCAATTATTTTGGCAAAAGCCCAGGAGAGTCTTATTTTTGTTATATGCTACTCTGTTTGCGGGAATTCATATGGATGCATTCCACCTCCAGTAAAAAGTTATATTATGCCGCAGGTGTACAGCATACACAACCAATAAAATAAAAAACAAAGCCTAACAGGTTTCAGCCATTGTCCATTTTTCATAGCTTACAGTGTTGGCAGGGAGCGTATGTTCTAAATCAGCGTTGGGCAAGATATCCCGTTCATTTGTATAGGGAGAAGTGACCAGTTTTAGCTGAGGAGCACAGAATATCCCTTCTCCCATTGCCCGTCTCCCCGCTCCTTTCCCTCCTGCCCCAGGGAGGGAGGTGCTGCATCGCTGCGCCCGTGAGAGGGTGGTGGGAGTCAAACCAACAGCTTCATCTCCAGCACCATCCAGCCAAGTCCCACGGAGAAATAAATCTCTCTAAAAGAAGCAGTTACTGACCGTCAGCCCTGGAGTTTCCTGAAAGGCTGAGGCCGTGATTGCAGCTTGCCTCACCCTGGGAAAAGTCTGAGCTCAATTTCTGTGGAAAATTACATTTATCTGAGTACTTCCTAGCTTCCAAGTTAAGACAGTGAAAAAGGCCTCTCCACTTTCAGTTTGCTGGCTTGAGAGGAAGGGCGTTGCGTTTGTGAGTTTTTATTTTCTGTACTCATTTCACCACTCCTCCCTCTTCTCAGTTTCCACACCGAATACCAAAAGAGATGCAGGCATTAGCTTTTGACAACGTTATAAAAATAAGTCAGCATATATTATTTACAAAATGTTCAGCCAGAAACTCTAAACTAGCCAGAATTTTTAAAAGGAGGTTGACAGGGTACCTAGATTTGGTATTTGGCTAAGTGCACGAAATTGGAATTAAAACTGCCTGAGAGTATAAAAGAAACGTACAACATTTACTTGACTGCCAGCTAATTCATATTCAATGTTTGCTTTTTCCAAATTTCTTGTTTTCTTTAAGTTTCCGTTTATTGCTTCATTAACATGATCCACTTCTGATGAAACAATTTAGGTCAGGAATGCCCCAGCAAAGGCTTTTCAGGTATTTGCAGGGTCTTCCCTTTTTAACATATTTCATATTGTTTAGCAAATGCGATGGGATAGAAGCGTGGCTGCTCTCTGCATGGAAATGTCACACAGGTAACTTAAGCGGGACTGATCAGTGTCAGAAGATGGAAAGCAGGGGCTGTAAAAGGAGCTGCATTCTGGAAAAGCATATTTCCATCACCCTTCACTGGAGACCCCAGGCCTCAGCACCAAGGAGGCACAGTCTGTGAGTCATGGGGAGCTGCAAGGGAATTTTCCTACTGAAAAGGTTCTCTAAGAAAAGTGTCCCTCCATCTCAGCAGGGTGGAGCCTGGGAACTGATAAGAGCAGCAAGGGAAAATCAGCCTCCGGAGTCTGGGGAGGAAAAGGGAAAGGAGGGGCAGGATTGGTGACTTTCACCTCCTTCAAAAAACAGTGTGTTGAGATTGCGTTGGACCAGGAAAAGAGAAAAGCAGAAATCCCTTCTCCTAGGCTTATCAGTGGGGCCAGTAAGGGATAGTGGATCTCTCTCCATCCTGGATGGAGGCTTCTGGTACTCCCCGTGCCTGGCACATAAAGCTGCTGCCCGTCCTTCCCCGAGCCCTGCAGCAGCATCCTCAGCTGACCTGTGATTCCCGACACTATGGGTGCGGATACTGTCCCAGCCAGGGCACCGGAGGCCAGTTTTTTGTGTTAGGTGAGGATGTTCAACAGGTTTTTCCATGATCCTCACAGCATACTCCTCCTGGTTTTAGATGACTGAGAAATAAAAGCGTGGTTCCAAAGCCTGAAACTGATCATTTTGTCAGAGCTTCTGGTTGGTATTGGGTGCATGGTGCCCCCTCCCTCAAAAGACTAGCTTCCTCGGGCCACCATGAAACAAGGGGAGCAGTGGTTGAGTGCTAGCAGCCTGAGGAAGGCAATGTGTGCTTCCACAGTCTTCACTAATCATCGTGTTAATCATTCCTTTTTCAGCAAAGATCCAAGAGTGTTTGGGGTGGGACAGATTGCACGGTTGGAGCAAAGAGGGTTATCAAGCAAGGAAAGTACTAATGCAGTAGCGGACTTGTTCTCTGAAGAGCATGAGAACATTTAGATTCATAACTCTTCAAAGTTTTGAGATCTACAGTGGAAAACAACTGAAGCGGTGAACACGAAATATATTTAAGCCAGTGTGTTCACCTAAAGCCCTTAAGCAGTACTCTGTATAATAATTTAAACAGCTTGATTTTGATCAAAATGCAGGAGCATAAAGCAACCTACCTCAGATAAAAGAGGTGTGGCTGTATATATAAGTTAAGACAACAGAAAAGAGCCCACTTCTTTGTATGTTGATAAAAACAAGTATAACCCCAGTCTGGCCAAACCTAGGTGTGTTCTAATGAAACTCATGTTGTCATTTCTCTCTTTCCTTTCCCTCCTGTTGCAAATCCACACATAAGACCTTCATTCCCTACTCAGAATTGCCCTTATTCATTAGCACGGCAATGCTATCATTGGTCAACCTGACAGGGACACAGAGCCAAATCTGACCTTAAACATTTGATAGAGGTCTTCTTGTAAAATATACGATTTACCAACAGCTGCAGTGATTCTACAACAAATACGTTAGTGTATCAGAGGACTGGGACACAAGTTTGTTTAAACAAATCCAATAAAGTTGTCATGGGAAACTGAAGGAAGTGGGTCACCAGTTTCCTGATAATATTTACAACAGTCCATAGATAAGAGAACTAGAAAGGAGGCCCCTCTTTCTTCCACAGTTTATCACACGGTTAATGCAGAAAGACGAATTGTTGTAGGATAAACTCTGATGTCATATGCTACTTTGTCACTCAGACCATCTGTGCAAAAACTTATATAATAGTGTATAATTTGGGGCAAACACATGATGCTTCAGATTAAGATTCTGAAGGAAAGAAGGGGGAGAATGATAGATTTCTGTAAGGCACATATTCTGATGGCAAAAGGGGACCTGCGAGCAAAGAGCTCTGTGCTCTAAGACCTAAGAAGTATTTGAATGTAGCTCCTCTGGCTCAAATGCACAGAGGCATGTGGCAATTATCATCCATTGACTTTGAGGTCTAGGACAAAAGAAAAAGCAAAGAAAAAAGCTGGCCTGATGGTTCTGGACTTTTAAATGCTGTTCTTTACTGTGACACGCAAGTACTATGGAAACCTTCAGCAGACAAATGTTAACTTTAAGGAGGAGTAGTTCTGGTGCCAATAGCAAAATGAAACTAACGTTAACAGTGGTGAATTTCTCCATCCTTTCGCATGCTGAGCCATGTGCAGAAGCATCAGGCCCTGTGCAGAAGTGAGCAGTGTGCACATCCCATTATACACCGCAGAGCAGCTGGGAAGTTTAGGAGCGATTTTAATGAAATGACAATAGTGTCTAAGCTCCTAAAAACACTCCTGGTAGCAAATCCTTGCTTCCCAAGTAGAAATGAGCCATGCATTTGTAAGTGGACGGTTCTGATTTCTTCTGAGCTGTCCATGGAAAGATGACATAAACTGTGAGCATATCCTATTTTTGAATAGCTAAGTGATCAGGCATGGGTACGGCTTCACTTCAGTGGCTATATCTTACAAGGACAATCTCAGAAGCTTCTTTTTATTGATATTGATTTAATGATAGCAAGGATTACTTAGAGGATATAAAGGCCCTGCTGAAACTTATTCTACCTATTATGCTTTTGTGTTTCAATAATGCTGATTTAATTAGCTGGAGTTAGAGAGAAAGCTAATATGAGCAGTGCCCCATGGTGGGGGTAAATGATTTTGAACTGCAAGAACAATTTTTTTGGCTCCTTCAAATTGTGGTTGCCATAGCACACCCAGCTGGAGCATGCTGAGGAGCTCTTCTGGTGGTTCTTCCCTTCCCACTCACAAAACACACCAGGTTAAGCAAGCTGGCAGCAATATCCTTCTTTCACGGAGCTTGTAGGGGTTCTATGGTCCCATGGCCCTTACAGGGGAAGTATACTGGAGACCAAGGCAGCCAGCAGCTGAGCAAAATTCCCCCTTTCCCCTCCCACCACCAAAACCTCAGGCATTTCAGCCATCACTGAGCTGGGTAGTCACCTTTAAGAAGACAGTCCTTTGGGACTCCACCTGAGTGCATACCCCTAACATTTCTTGGAAAACCAGAATCATCATTAGCAATGAGGGGTGCCCTTACTGGCAGTTCAGATTTTCAGCCGATCCCTCTAATTTGTGCAAATTCCAGACCTATGGAGACCAGCAGTGGCCTTTCCACAGGGAAGGACACTGCTTCACCTGAAAGGAATAAATAGCAAAAAAGTATGACATGAAGCTTGCTGAGATTTCCTCTTCATTAACCCCTGTCTGCTGTATTTTACCACGAGTTTCCACATGCTCTTGATTTCAGATCTTCAAAATATATTTTATGTTCTTTCCCTGGCTTCCTTTGCAGGACTTTGTTCTGCAAAACAGAAAATATTTCCTGGGTTTATATCTTTGTCAGTAGCTTGAAGTGGGGAAAGTCCTTTTTAAAAATCCCACTGCTCATAGGAAGAGAAGTTCGGTTCTGCTTGTTTTCCACTAACAGCTCTTCTTTCTTCTTGTGGCCCAGAAAGTCTTACACTTTTGTCCGTGTTAATCATTTTCTACATTGCTATATTTCTTCGTTTAAACCTTCAACCTATGTTGAAGGTGTGAATTATTAGCAGCGACTGTACATAACCCATGACACAAAACTTGGTGCAGACGTGCTTAGTGGTGTGACACACCTCGGGGATGAGGAGGACCCACTTGTGACAGACAGCAAGCCTTCTTCTGGCTGCTGGAAACCTCCTGGCTCCAGAGCTGAGCAGTGCCCGCCCAGTCCGGCAGGAAATTTGCCTGACAGAGGAAAACTGTGTCATAAAACTGGTTTTATTTCTCTCGGCCATCTCAGCCTTTGCGTGGTGGAGCAGAGAATGTAGTGGGAAACCAGAAATCGCCTAGGGCTGCTCCATACGAGCTATTCTTGGCTGTCAGAGATGTCCCTGAGGCTGCCCTTGGTCAGGCTGAGGCATAAAGTAGTTCTTGAGTCATCAGGGATTTAAGCAACAGCAAAGTTTATGTAAAGCCTGCCATTTCCCCTCTTGTTCCACACCAAAAGTAGCTGGAGTGGACCAGAAATAACAGTGCCCCGTCAGTTTTCAGTGTCTCGATGTTAGATCTCCAAGTGAGCAGTCTCTAAGTCAGAGATCCTAAATTTATTGCTTTAGCGCTCGTGCGCGACAGTACATTTGGGGTAATTTTGTGGCTCCATTTCTGTGGTGAAGAAAGCCTGAAGGAGTCTATGGTAACCTGAAAACTGCCCGCGGATGTGCTGCAGGGAGGAGAGGGGAAGCTAAGGTTTTGTTTGGAAGAGAGAAAAAAAAAAATGATGAAAGTGAACACGAGCCAAGACATAAAGTCTCATTTTGCTCCCATGTGCTAGTGCTTGAGCAGACTATTGTTCTGGACTCAGAGATTGGTTCTTAATTATGTTGAGCAGTGAATGGTTTGAATTACAGCCACATAGTTTGGTGAGCACAAGCCTGTTAAGAATTTTGGCTGGAGAGCAGCTGCAGGGCTGCTGTGAGATCAGAGAAGGTGGCTGTTGCTGGAGGTGTTTTCAAGAGTTAAGAGGCGTGCACGCTGCCACCTGAAGTCCCATGCTTGAATGCTTTATCTAAATCTGCCCTTGTCTTTATTCTGCTATTTCAATCTAAAATAAAACATCTTGTATTTATTGTATCATCACATTTAGACACTACCATTTTGGAATCTCCTGTGGACATCATCAGATCCAGATGTTTCCAAATGTCATCATCCATACACTGAAATGATTACAAATGGAGATATATTTCTGTAAGCTGTTGCTACTCGATGAAGATTGCCAGTTTCCACTGGCTTGGAGGAGACTTTTATTTTTAATGGGGTAGGGATGGCCCCAAGTTCAATACTGCAGATTTTTAAATTACACATATTGTTGCATGAAGCACAAGTGGTTGCAGTCTCTGTTCAGTCATAAATTTGGACTGATTTCCTAAGAGGTTACTAATTTTAACATGTGTAGGATGATTTTAATATTGGGATTACAGAATCTGAGTACCTATCTCTATCTGTAAAGTGTGATGTGAGTTCATTACGCACTGTGATCAAGGTATTAAAAATATAATTCATTTCCAAGGAAGAACTATTTTTCCTTCACATCACTCTGTTTGCGTAAATTATCTGAGAACTGCATTGGTATTTATGTGTGCTGTACACAGCTCACTCTGGCTTGTGAATGAATACTACTGCCCTCTACTGCAATGAATATCTAATTCCTGCTCAAACTTGCATACTCTCTATTCTAAACGTGCACAAAACACAGGGAATTGAGTTATATGGATGCTCAGACACAAGTAGAGATACAACCAATAGCTCCAAAGTGCCAAAGGTCTATGCTGACCTCTTTGGTATTGCTCTGGGTGTCAGGGCAAGATTAGAGCTTCTACATCAGGGAAAAGAAAACATGCCACAACTTGCTGTTATTGTGCCCTAATTAGTAAAGTCAGGCTACATTTTAGATTTTCCCATCTGTTTACTGATATGGGCACAATAATAGCAAGCCAGGAATTCCAAATTCATATTTTTGGCCATCAGAATTATGAGTATCACAGAGCTAAAATTTTTGGTACTCTTCTCTCTCCTGAAAATGGTAACTCTGTGTTAGATATTGTAGCTTTCAGGGATAATTAACAAAGTTAGTTATGCACTCAAGAGTGAGACCCTTGGGCCAGCATCCTGGGTGAAGGATTACCTGTTGTGAGTCTTGGGAACACTGAGGAGATGGTAGGAGAGCTCTGTCTTAAAGCCTTGCACTATGTGCATATTGCACTATGGGAAAACACTTATTTTTGCTAGGCAATTATAGTCCAGTAGCTTCACCTGGAAGAAAGTGTCTTGCTCTTTCCCTATTAAAAAAAAATTAAAATAAATTCTTTCAGGAAATAGAACTAGGTGCTCTGGTCTGTCTGGTCATGTCTGGCCTCATGACAACGTACTACAAAAATACCTCTCCTTCTCTTTCTCTGGTAGATGATCTTGATCAGGTGAATGTGAACAAAGTACTTCCTAAGAAGATGAGCAACATAGGTTCAAAAATCCCTCAAACTATGTTCGTATTTAAAAGGACGTATGGCTTTTTGTAAGGAAATGTGCCCTAATTCTTTTGAAGCACACTGGTCGTCTTCTGCAAAAGCCCTCTGCATCATGCCCTGCAGGGGAATTAACCAGGAGAATTACATTGCTGGACTGAATTTAGGTATGATCAAAGGGATCAAAGCTCAAAAAGGGGATGTACCCAGATGTAACTCCAGGTCCCAAAGGAACCTAGTGAAGCTTACATTCAGAAAGCAGGTGCTGGGAAAGTCAGGTGCAGCAGCTGAGCAGCTATTTTTATGATTTCAGTACTGGTCTTAGGTGCCAAATCCCATTTGGGCACTTAAATTCTTTCTGAATTTGTTAGTGTATTAGAGATGCTCATTGCACACAAAAATTCAGCAGGAAGTAAGGATAGTAATGAGGCCACTCGATGCACACATTAGAGGAGCAGACACAAGAGCACACTGAGAGATTGAGACTATGTGAGGACTGCACAAGCATCTCTCAAAAAATTACACTCAAAGCCTTTCTGAATGAAGTATATACACCCTCCTTCATTAAGTCATTTCTGTCTTTACTCAGATTTGTCATTAGGAGGTTACTAGATCCCCAAACCATATGGTAATGATCAGTTAGCTTTTTCATAGAATAAAAATTTAGAGATAATAAATATACTTAGAATGTACAGTGTATGGGTTCTTTCTAAGTGCATGCTGCTCATTTTCCCAAGTTTTTAAAAAGACAATAAAAAAAAGAGAAGAGCAATAGAAGGAAAACTATCCAAGAAAATCATTGGAGAAGAATCTGAAGTAGTAAGTTAGAGACCTGCCTATGCCTCATGGAAAATTCAAGAAATATTTAACTTTGTTGGTGGTGTTTCATGTCATGCTTAAGACTCCAAAAAGCCAAGAAGCAAGGTCATATCTGAGACAAATAAGCCCTCAATACTGAAAGAGCCTTTAAGTAAACAACAAATTGTGGATTCTATGTCAAATGACATTATATTTACCTTTTGTAGAGCAGCTACTAACTTAATACTAGATTAGTGATAACATAGTAGCAGCAAAAAGAAGAAAAAAGAGAATGTTCTTATGTGCAAAATAATATAAACTTAAATAAATAAAAATACAGATTGTATTTAATTTCAATATGGTTTGCAGTGATGGAAAGAAAAACACCTTTACTGCTTTTGATATGTATGTTAGACTTTATTTTGGAATTTCAAAAATGGTGCTTCAATTTTATTGTGTGGAATGGAAGTTTAATTTAGTAGTCTGGCTAATGTTGACAATTTCAACAACTCAACATCTGAAATTTTAAAAATGACTGAAGGTCAAAATAGATTCAGATAAAGTTAATACATAGTTAGAATTGTGGGGGTTTTTTAGTTAGCACATTTCTTATATTATCTCCAGTGTATTTTCTTATTGACCTGGTGATGAATCTATGGCAAACTTGCCAAACTTCAACAACTGAAAAACTCAGCAACATGAAAAGCTTCCAGATTCCAAAGCAAGTGATCCTACTAAACTGGAAGAAATTGGTAATGGGGATAATTGCTATCACAATTACATGTGCCATAAGGATATTGTTTTCATGAATACTTACTGCCAGGTTGGCTAAACTATGCTCAATAAACTCTAGACACCGGGGACTCATCAAAGTATTTTTCATGTTATTATTGGACCAGGTATAAAGCTCTTGGGGAGGAGGGGTTGTGATTCTGAGAAAAATATTTGATTCAGCATCATATGTGTGTATCGTATGGTACTGTGAGGAAAGAGTCTCTGTCAACATATTGTTGAATATACTGAAAATCATATACAAGGATACTTGACATTAGGAGGATAAGAAACATCCCTTGCTGAATTAGAGCGGACGTAAAAAAACTTGAGGTCTTGTGTCTCCTGTATAATTGATTAAGTGATCTGCTGATGCTTAACTAGAGTCTTTTGGGGAGGATTCCTCATGTGACAAAATGAAATTACCCCTCATGTCTTTGCTGGAGACTTGACTTCTCTCAATTCGTCTTGGGTAGCAATGAAGAAAAAGAAAAAAAAAACTTAGATGAATCTCTTTGTAAACTCTCAAGGTTAAACACGCAAGCTAAAATTTGACATGGGTTTTCTGTTAATCCAGCATATGATTTATTTACTGTAAACAATTCTGAACATGGGAAACGGTTTCCAGAGGACTGAACATGAGTTTTCTGGACAAATTGAGAAAATCTTTTTGTAATGAAAGACCTGTGGATTGAAACTGTTAAAAGAGATTTTGTTTCCAATTTAGGTATCTGGCTCGACAGGACCAGTTGGCCTTCTCCTCAATCTGTTCCAAAAACATGAACCACTTAGCGTATATACATTAATCAAGGCATATGTGTTTAATGACTCATAAGGCTGTAAAAGGAACATTTCTTTCCTTTTTGGACACTAAAGCACAAAAAGCAGGCAAAGAGTAGTTTCCTGTCACCAGCCATCAGTTTTCTGTGTTTAAGTAATAGTGATGGTGAATTGGGTATAACAAAACTTGGTAGCATCGTTTTTTCTGTACAGGTCGGGTGTCTACAGAGATATGGCATGTTGGTTCATCGTACTGTTTTCGAAGAAAGCATAGAGAACAGAAACGAAAGCTGTAGAATTTGGCAGGTGATTAAGGAAAAGAAAGTTCAAATTCTTTGATCCCCTGCTTTCTTTGAAATGTCATCTGAACAAAGGACATTCTATAAAAGTCAAATGTAACTTCCTTGACAATTACACGATCAAGTTGTGTAACTGGAGAAGTAACAAATTTAACCAGTGGGCTAAATGTCTAAATCAAGGAAACAAACATGGGCATTCTGAAAATTATCTGCTCAGTGACAACTAGATTAAGAATGAGATGTCGCTTGCTGTGGTACTGAAACTTGCAGTAAAACCTTTTCCCACAAGACACTAGGATTGCAGTCAGGAACATGGTAGAGTTGATGGTAAAAATCACTTATCAGAGAATGAAACATTCATTCTTATTCTTTGCTGATGAAAGTAAGATAAAGCACTTTACAGTTTATTATCAGTCGAGCAAGACTTGTTTTTAGTAAGAACTACAGAGGTTTGATAGTCAGTCTAAATATCCATTGCAAGAGTGCAGACGTGGTGGTTTCTGAAACAGTTGATACAAAATTTTAACATCTCTTTTGTTGATACGACAGTCTCCAGTCTCCTTTCTACATAGCTATAGTATTATAGCTGAAATGTTGCTGAATATATTTCAACATGAATCAATTGTATATTGACATTACTAGGTAATGTAGAATTTTTATTTTTCCCCCTTTCCTTCTCTCTCTTTTAAATGCTGCCTTCCCCAATCATCTTGGACTATAGCTTCCATGTAAATACACCAATAGAAAAAAATCCTACAGACACGTGCTAATGCATGATCTGGTTGTTAGAATCATATTTCTGTTCCTGTAATTTGTTAGACTGCATTGCTTCGTTTCTTCAAGCAAGTTTGATGCCTGGCTCTAAAGAGAGTTTAGGAATAGATATAAAGTGACTGATGCTTGGACCTTTCTGCTTTGCCTTTAAGTAACTATTCCCTTAGAATTTTGAAGCAATTGCAGCTTAGTCTTGCCCTTGATTTGTTTTCCTGCCTTCTTGCTTCTAGTTCTCCCTCAGCAAAATTACTGTAAAGAGAGGGAAGCACATTTTCTCTCAGTGATGTGCTGCAGGAAATTTCCTCAAAACCTGTTTTTGTGATTCATGTCATATTTTCAAGGTAGAGTACTTTTTTCTCCTATTTCAAGAGTCAACTACGCACAACCAGTGCCATACACTTCCCATTATTCTGTCTAATTAAGTATTAGTAAGTGCATGTTGGTTTTTCTGCATGTGGCTTTTCTAGCTGGACATTTCATGGGGGCTATTTAGTTGCTTGCTTTTTTTCCCAGCACTGGTAGCAGCGGTAGATAATCATCTGACTGAATGTCCTGGCAGCAACATTTTGTGAACTGCTGAGCATTGTGTGCCTGTGAGGTGGTCGGTTATGTGAGCATGATTTTTTTTTCTTGGAACTGTGCCGCACAGTTACAATCTGAGTTTGATTTAATTTTCTTCCTGAGGTGAACAGGTCTCTCCTGACCCTTGGAGGTCTGCTCTAGACTAGGAATCAGATTCTCCATGGCTGGTATGTGCTGTGGGATGGGAGGCAGCAAAGGCACAGAACAAGGGAATGAGGGAGGCAGTGCCATAGAAATATTTGGATTAGCAAGCCTGAGATCTGAGCTTGTTTTTTAAATCCTGCTTGGCTAGTCTCTCTTCTTACTGATGTATGTACAATGGCAATTTAGTGGAAGGCCTGCAGCTTAGAGGAATTACTAACTGCTCTGTGACATACATGAACAGTACAGGCCAAAACCAAGTGATTGGCAGCTGATCCCAAGTTTTCTTCCCAGAGAGCTATTTAATATGGAAGACTCTGAGCTGGGGACAAAGCACCAAAATTTGTCAGTGATGTGCTACTATCTGTAGGGTTCAGTAAATGTAATATGGAACAGCACTTCTTTTATGCATCTCACACAAGGTGTTTAGGATCTCAGGTGGCTTTTGGACTCCTCTAGGGAAAATGCCTTGTAAAGTGTTTACCGGTAGATGAATGTGGCTCTAAATGAGTACCCAAACCTAAATTAAGTAGAAAAGCCTGAGCCGTTCTGATAGTGGTATGGAGCAGAAAAAGCATGTAAAAGTCCTACCATTTTGGACTTCCCTAAGACATGTTGATGCTCACTGAGGATCAGTTCTGATTTTAACTCCTTCTGTAATGCCAACTGCAATGCAACAAATGCTAAAGGCGTGTGTAAATACAGAGCAAAAAAGTAATAGATTCGGTTTTGAATTAAGGCTGTAAGGGGTTTTCAGCTGAATATTTAAGATGAAGTCAAGTATTTGTACAGGAAGCGGGCCATTTACCTTCCTGTGTTTATCCCTCATCACTGCCTGGTTGTATGCAGCAGACGTGGAGTTGGCACACTGTAGTTTTTCAAAAATTTTAAGTGAACTTACTTTGGCACTAAAATACCATATTGCTTCATTTTGCATGCTTGAGTTGTACAATTCCTGGCGGTAAAAATTGCACTTTGGGTTTTTTTGTATTCATTCTACTTAAGGCACTGAAATCATAAGTGGTTATGTCTCTCCTGGCAAACAATAAGCCGAGTGCCAGATTTCCCCTTTCTCATACACCAGCAGAAGGTCTCCACTGACCATAGGATTCCCTTTTAACTGGAAAAAGTGGGGTAAGAGTGGATTGAATCTCAAATATATTTGCAAGTTTAACTGAGATTCATCAGACTTAGGTCTAATGAAGTACAAAAATTATGTATATGTTTGGCAACATTTGTCTCCTGGTTAATATTTTTATGTTCAGATGTTATATTACTTACAGATGTTTTCTTTCTGCTTATTTACCAGATTTCCATTTTTAAGCAATTTCATGTAATTTTGCAAATATTTAGTAAACATTACAATACTGGGATTTTTCAAATGGTGCAAAACTGAACTGTCTCGCTTAAGTTAAAATCTTATTGCACTGTAAAGGCTATTCTTTCTTGCTGTTTTTAATTAGCATAGCATTCTTCAGTGTAATGCAATTATATATTTTCTTGTAGATACATAACACAGAAAAAGTACCTCTCAGTTCTTCATTTACATTAGAGTTTACAGAATTATTCCTAATACCAGAGGGTAAATATTTTAGCTTTGTGTTCAGAAAAATGAAATAATAATCAGTAAATCTTATCCAAATATTTGGATTTGTCCATTGGAATACCCAACAAAGTTTTACTAGTGTCAGTGCATAAACGCAGGTTGCTAATTTATTAAGAACTGTGGCAGCCAGGTTGTTTAGGTGGTGCTTTCTGTTAGGAAGACTTATATTCCGTGTATTTGAATGATTAAACTAGCAGTAAACCCACATCTTTCTCTATCAAGCCTTTCAGGTTGACTGCATTTGGGATTCATTCCCAACTCCACCATGTTTTTTCATTTGAACATTAAAATGTCAGATAAAAATAAAATAATTCACAGCTGTCTTGGGGCTTGATTCACCCGCCCCTGACATCAATTTTATGCCAGCATAACTCCATCGAAAACCATGATATTACTCTGGTGCTATACTGGTTTTATAGGGAAGCAAATCGGGCCTTAGGGGGGTTTCTTGGTTACTTCTAATTTTCTGATTAAAGCAGAGTTATTGAAACTCATAAAATCCATGTAACATTGTTGCTCCACTGTGAGCTATCTGCATCAGAAACCTCACTTCATTCTAGGGCTTAAGGAAATTCCCAGCTGGCCTCAGCTCAGTGAAGGTACATTCAGTCAAACGCTTCAGCAGGATTTTTGGTTTTTAATTTGCATATTATTTTAACCACGTTCCAGAGCCTTGCAAATACAGAGGTTCCGAATACTCCATAGATTTCTGTTTCTTAGGCAGATGTGAGGCACCATCTCCAAATTCATGCTTCTCTTCCCTACCTCATCCTTCCTCTCCATGCAGCCAACAAAACAGCAGATTAGTACCCAAAATATTTTCAGAATCAACCCTTTGGGCAGGAGAATTCATTATTCACTGCCTATGGCTTGTTGCTGATAGCGTGATTGTGCTGCCACAGTCTAAGGGCTTCCCCAGAGAAGTACTGGCATTTATTGGACCAAACTGATACAGCTGGAAGAAGAGGCAAAGGATTTTTTAATTTTTTTTTTTCTTTTTTGGCACTGCTGCTATTCAGATTCTGCCCCTGAAATAAAATACAATAAAATAATTTTATAAAATAATTTTATAAAATGAAATAATTTTATAATCCCAAACCCTACCTCCTTAAGCAGAGCTTCCCTCTGTTAATGCATCATCTGGAGGGGTAGGTTAGTCAGCCGTGTGGCGCGAGCAGCGTCAGCCAGCTGCAAGTGCCTCCCCAGCGCGGGGCTGCGGGAGGGCGTCTTGCTCTCCCCGAGCCTGGCTGAGCGCACGTAGGGCGCTTGCTTTATCTGGGGGAATCGATGTGGCATGCACATTGCCACCACTAAGTAGTTCAAGATCGTGAGTCAGAAACTCCTTAATAAGTTACACTGTTCAATAATCATGCAACTGTTAAGAATTTGGGAGGGTGGGGAGATTTTTGTCTACCCCTTTGCTGTGCTATTCTAGTCCTTGGGGGTTTTTGGTTTTTTTGTTGTTGTTGTTGTTGTTATTGGTTTTGGGGGTGTTTTGGGGGTTTTTTTGTGTTTTCTCTGTGGTCCCAAGGGTTAGAAGTGAATTATTTATAAATAAATGAAAACTGAGTTTCTCGCATCATATATGATTCTAAGAGCCGGACCTTCACACCACCACCAAAATACTGGGGGGCTCTAGGTTGGATCAGAAGAGTTGGCAGCTCTCTGACATGTTCATCTGGATCATTTATGTTTTCTCCTCTGGGAGCAAGAGCTTTCTTTGAAAACATTGCATCACTTCTCTCTGGGGGGAATACTTCATGATGGGCAGCTTCTTGCAAAACTAGCCAGAGAGTTTTCAACAATACGTAGTAGGGGTAGGCTTTCCCATACAGCATCCAAACCTCCTGTACAGCAAGGAGAGAAAAGAATGGATGTAAACAGAAGCAGAGAAACGAGGGGAATTATTACGTGAATTCTTCTCATGTTTCAAAGAAGGTCCAGTCAGGTCTGGTCTGGCTCATTTTTATGGTTTGTAATCATGTACATGCCATTTGACAGAGAGGGAAGGTGACTGAGGGCTCAGTTCTTTGACACAGGCAGTCTGAGAAACGCTAATGGCCTTAAGGCTTATAAATTAGTGTAGTGAGAACCGAAATTGTTCCACAGCTTTTGCCTGCAGAGGCGTAGAGGTTGTCAACTTCAGGAAAGTCAACCCAAAGTAACTCCTGAAGTGTGCAAAGTTTTTAGGAACAATCTCATGCATAACTAAAATGGGGTTTCATTTGATTCTGCTTTAGTCAATATATACAGTCCAAAGGATAATCAGAGAGGTCTTTTATTTCCTTAGAGGCCAAAATCTAGAGGTGCATAGACCTAGGAGATACAGAAGAAAATGTTTATGGGGGAAAAGAAAAAGAAGAAGGAAAAAAAGGTTATTTAACTTCAGAATAGCTCCTGGTATGCTTTAAACACTGAATGAAGATTTATGTTGGTCCTGCTTGATCCAAACGGGTTGCCTCTCCTTAATAACAAAGCTTTCTTTGAGAATGTTTAATGCATATTGCTGCTGCCAGATACAACCTCCTACTTTTTCTAGGTTTTGAAATAGACTGGGCAATTCCTAAGCTTTCTTTGGCATGCGAAAATAATTCTTGTGTTGGACTACAAGTCGACTACTCACCCAAAAGCACAGGAGGCCCGGATGATGTAGATTAGGAATAAACAAAAGGAACTGGAAAATTCCTTAGAAGTAACATTTTAATAAATTTGCTTCTGCATTATATGATGGAAAATGTCTTGTGAAAAGTGAATAGTCTGTGGAGGATTCTCTGCCCTTGGCTATAAAAAGGTTAGTTTTCTTTCCCCTTACACATGTACGCAGCAGATAACACAGCAAATGCTAATCCTAGTCACAGCCTGTTGAGGGGGGGAAGTGAGACTGGAGTAATAAATCTGGATAATATACTCAAAGATTGTTGGCACAGCGATGGCAGCAAACGCACAGGACAGAGAGCGTTCAAGCTGCACTGTGTCATACAGAAGTGTCTTCAAAAAAATACACTCAGTTGGTTTGTTCCAAAACTTAGCATTCATGCTGGAGTGTCAGGGGCTGCAGTGCCCCAGAAATACCCTTTAAAAGCCCCAGGCATAATTGCTGGCCCTGGAAACTTCATGCCAGCACTGATGTGAAAGAAGGATATTCCGGCAACACGCCTGTTTCCATGGAGTACGTCGAAGAACAATGGAGCAGAAGACAAAACTTGGATGAAGCTTCCCCCAGGAAAGGTTTGTTTTTGTTTGAAAACTGAGACAAAATGTACATAAATGAATAAACTGAAACGGCTGTAAATAGCCTATGAAAACATGCTACAATAAAATTGTTTAGAATTCTTCTTCATTATCCCACTTCACATTTGAGAGGATGACTGGAAAAGAAGATCCTGTATTTTTTTAAGAAATCCACAGGCATTACAGCAAATAAGTGTGTTTTCCAGTTCAAATATTTTGAGTATTTTTTTAATGTTTGCACAGGCTCAGGATTTCTGAGCCCATGTAATAATCTGCAAAAAATCCCATCATTTCTTGCTTCGCTGGGACTCACCACATGGCATACAGTTGAAAACACTTTGCTGTGGCATGTTTAATAGGTTGCAGAGTAGGCAGTACCTCTAGCCGCATGTGGTTCCTTATAGGAACTGGGATGAGAGCAGATAAAAATGTCCCACTTTCCCAAAGCAAATTGTATGGCTCTGTGGCTACCTGAAAGGAAAGACCACTTCCCATTTAGCCACACAAATGTAATCTGTGTGTATTCTTAAATTTATGAGTGGCTACATTACCGTGCAATCAGCCTGGATTACCAAAATGTTGGATAAGAAGGGAAAAAGGTTTGCTTCTCATTATTTTTTCCCTCTGAGCGTACGTCTGCTTTACTCAGAATTTCCTATACCTGATTCTTTGGTGTCTGTGACCACCAACAGAGTTTCCTCCAGCCCTAGCAGTCTGGTTTAAATGTGTGCACTGTATATTCTCGTTGTCTGGAGGGTTCTGGTAAAGGTATTTATCTGTTGAATGATGTGCAGACTGCCAGATTCAACAGATGACAGCTTAACCACAGCACTAGTGACCACCAATGCTGTGGTTTTTTTTATTTTGGGATCCTGCTTGCTCTTTTAAAAAAATGTTGTCATTATTGACTTTTTTTCCCCTTCCTTTGCAAGCTGTTTCTTATGAACTCGCGAATCCTTCTGCTCTGTCCCATATTAAGGACTGATCTTGATTTCACGTGCAGTAATTTTGTGCTGCTCCTCCTCTAGCCTTCAGCAGTTGCTTGTGGTTTGTGCTCATATGAAATCAAGAGCAAGAGTTTGGGAACAGATGTGAGTAAATGGGCATGGATGCAAATACAGGCCTTCTTGTTTTCTCCTTCCTCCTCACCTGTTGGCCATTTGCTAACCTCTGTTAAATTTAAGACATAGGGCAGTTTACAAAACACACTGACCATGACTCCCCTTTGTTTTTCTTGTCCTATTCACAGGTGGAAATCTGTGGGAAGGGAAGACAGATGCAACATGGGGACATAAAAGAGGCAAGCTGAAAGGACAGTCCTGAGTCGTCCAGCCCAGGCCTTTGGTATCAGCAGCAACCATGTCGCGTAGGTCCTGTTCATGAGCGCATCAAGCTGGAAACTGCTTGGCAGCATTGTTGGCAGAAGAATGCTACCCTGCACTGCTGAAGCTGAATGCAGTGCAAGTTAATCTCTTTAGGGGTGGCATACTGCTCACCTAGGTTGGTTTTAGAAACCCAGGAAATTAAAAAATCAGATGGATGCAAATGTGTACAGTGCAAATGCATCCTTCCGCAATTGTGCGTATCACCGCAACAGTTTGTAACAGGGATTTTCTTAGCAAACAACATATGCAAAGATAATAACCTCCCTGCTGACACTGGCTGATACCCTCCTTTCTGATGGACTCGGTTTCATTCATGTGCACAACAGGGCGGGGAAAGGATTATTTTAGCATACTTCTTTTCTTTCCTGGTTCACATCGTTCACAGAGTATGTACAAACAGGAAGGATGCTGAATTGTTTACAGAAGATCAGAGATGAGTTGAGCCAAAAGTATCAGTCCAAGTGCCCTTAAACTTGAGGGGTTTTTTGATGGGGCTATGACTCCAAAAGCTGTGACTCAGCCCTGTCTCTGCACCGAAGTGAACATCAAAATGAATATTAAGGACAAAAGCCCTGTTCTAAGTTGTACTGTGAGCTCCCTCTGAGTGCTAGACATAAGCAATTGTCCTGACTGTCAGCATAAGACTTTCAAGACACGGGTGATGTACATCATAAATTTGAGCTAAGTTAGCTTTAAGTGTTTTTCCTTTGAAAAATCTTATGAAGCTCCCATTTCCTTCCCCTTCCAGAACACCTGCAGTTGCCACCCACAAGCCAGTCACCCCATGGTCTTTAGAGGTCATTTGTCATCCTCAGAATCATTCTAAAAGCATAGATGCTAAGCCAAAAAAATCACTTTAAACAGGTGCTTAATGTCAAAGATCTAATTTGTATAATTAGACTATAATTAAAATGAATATAGACACCTACCTGTTTACTTCCTACTAAATGCCTGCATATTTTCCTGAATCTTGGCTCTGTATATAATAACAAAGGGATGACTCCATACAGATATGGACATCAGATGTTTGAGGGAAAAAATTCTGCCATAAAGGAATCAACGGGAGGTACATCGTTGGCTCTGACACACCAGCATGGTACTGGGGATGCTTATGTAAAACACTCAAGCCAGTATCATCATCCAAAATGAAGCTGTGGATCAGGGAATACTGTAATGACATTTCCAGTACTTCTTGTTTCCTTTTTTTTTTTTTTCCTTTTTTTTTTTCCTTCCGATTTTGTTATATGTAGATTGAAACTGCTGAGTAGATGAATGGCAGGGAATAATTTTCAAATCAATCAAAGTAAAAGAAAAGGCTTCGGTGACTTCTTATTATATTCATCCTCAGTCATATACTGCTGTATTTTTTTAAAGTATTCTTGAGACTAATGCTTCCTGCTCAGATTGCTGGGACCTTCACCTATGCCCTTATCGTCTCTGGCTTTGATGATGGTCACCTTCTCTTCTTTGACTTGTCTGATGCTCCTTCAACTACAGCTGCTGTAGATGATCTTCCTTCCTTTACCACTACAGTTAGGGTCACCCCTTCACTGAATCCTCTCACTGACTCATCGTCTGCAGCACTAGAGGAGCTTGCTTCTTGTCCTCACTTTCAAAAAACAAATTCAAATTCACCTTTGCTTGGTTTTTTTGGTCATCTCTCAACCAATTGCTCTTTGCTTTCATAACATTTTTTTCTATGGAGACATATGTCTGTAACATTTTGAGGGTTTTTTGCATAGTAAGCATGCTATTTGAAATGCTGCCTTTCAACAGCCTGAAAACCTGCTTTCTCCTCATTTGGCTCCATTCTCAAGACTTACCTCCCCTGCCTCTAGGTATCTCCCTTTAAGAAGAGAAAATGATTTGTGATTGGGAATTTGTTTTTACATTTATTTTTAAAATCTGAAATATGGTGTGATGATGGTCATGACATACATGTGTCTTAGGTTGACTTTACGATATTATTGCTGTTTATTGCTTCTGTCATCTTTGATTTCCCCTTCTCTTGCAGCTTTCACTTGTTGAAGCTTGTCTTAATTTCAGACGCAGATCCTACGACTTACACATCTGCTTACCTTTAGTCATCTGTGTATTCCCATTGATTCCAGTGAGAATACACACATACTTTAAATTAAGCACATGTGCAAGATTTTTGGAATTAAATCATGGGAAATAAAGTCTACTTGTTGTTATTTTTCCCAGCTTCAACAGCTAGCAGCTTCTGCAGGTGGTCAAACCTGCAGAGATTTAGAAAGCATTGTTACTAAAGAAAAGACAGTCGGCTTGAAATCAGTGAGATTTGAGAAAAGGTCTTGACAATATTAAGAAGATAATTTTTTATAGCAATAATAGCGGTGTGAGCTTTCATAGCAAGGGTTGTTCCAAGACAGTAGAACTGGCAATGACCCAACATCTTATTCTCTTTTCTCGAGGCAATACTCAGATCAGATACCGTTTTCCTCCCTTACGTAAATCTGTGTTGTCAAAAGTATGGGGCAGGAGGGATAGGGGAAATAGGAGTTTGTAATTTTTGATGGGGAAGCACCCCCAGTGTAACTGGTGCTGGGCTTGTTTGGTAATTGGAAAGGCCTTTGTTTCCTGAAAAGCAAACACCAAAAGGGCAGCAGAAGTTTCAGAGAAAAAAATCAGGTGGAAAATCAGGTTGAAGAGCCATCTGTACTGTGAAGATTGACTATATTATTATAATTTGTTTTTCTTATTTCTGTGTACTTTCTTCATATTGAAACTGTTACAACAAGGGCTGGAAACATCTCAAATTTCAGTCTGCGTTAAGTAGCATTGTAACTGCAATTCAATTAAAAAAAAAAAGGAGACAGAATTTATGAGTTATGGTATTCTAAATCACAAACCACGTGATATTTCAAATTATTTGAATGAATTTAATCCATTAAAATCATTACAATTGTTTGAAAAACATCTTTTTTTTTTTTTCCTTTCCTAATACAGGCTTGCAGTAGTAGAGTAAAATATGAGAGAAAATGAAAACTATGGGAAGATAATCTAATGATAGTTTAACTTTGATATAACATTTAATTCTTCCAGAAGTGCAACTTTAAAAACATGATTAAAGATGTATGGAAGTATTTAATACATTGTCTTAAACACAATTGTATTTAATACAATGTTTCATTCCAGTACGCCGTAAACACAGGTCTCAAAATATCGTCATTCCCAAAAGACAGAAATTCTGGGCTACCACTGCCTCTGCAGCTCTGTGGCCGGTATCTGCATTATTTTTTTAGCCTGGGAAACCTCTCTGAAGGAGCAGGATCACAGGGCAACTCAGATAGGGCCAGATGGGAGGAGGTGGCAGGTCAAGCCCTGCACTGAGCTCATCCCTTGTGGCTTTCCCCAGGGGACTGCTCTCATGCCCAGCAGCTGAGGAAGGAGCCCCTGCAGCTCCAGGTCCCTGTTGGGAATAGAAATCCAAAAGACAGAGAAAAAGAGAGAGAGAAAAAAAAAAAAAGCAGAGGGAGCGAAGAATGTAATGTAGTGTTTCCCAGCGTTGTCTGCTGAGAAGAGGCCTTCAGACTCAATCTTTTGGCTGCCCAGAAGTGTCGGAGGGTATGAGGTGATCTCAGCCTTAGAAATCAGTAAATGTGATAAGCCAATTCATTTCTCTGCTAACTTAGAATTATTTTTGCTGATGTGTGATTTGCTGGTTTTATTCCTATAATCTGTTGGTAACGTAATTCCTTTGTTTTAGAAAAAATACTTCCTCCTTTTCTAGCTTTGAGCTGTTCATATAAAATAACTGCATTTATGATAGGAGCACAAAAGCCCACAGGGGTGACTCCACTGGAGACCCAGAGCCACATTTTTTCGCAGTCAAATTTCTGCCTTCAAATCTCTGATGTCTTGTGGGCAGGGCAATAGTGATTAGTATGATCTGTCCCGTCTTCAGAGTATATTTATATTTGCTGTACAATAACACATGTTTTTTCATTATTCTGTGAGTATGATGCTATCTGCAAACCATCATTTTTCTCTCTGATATGTGCTAAACATTGACAAATAAACAAAAAAAAATATGCATGCCAAAACAAGCTGACCTATGGTACAAGAAGAGTACATAAGCTAATGTCCTTGGAGATCTCTTTTATTATTATTAATTGTTTTTTAAGCATCACAAGTCTCTTCTCAGTTGTGGAAGACAAAGACTCCTCCAGTGTCACATTAGGCTGGGGGCAGGACCAAGTGTAATGTGCTTGTCCTTGTCCCAAAGGGTAAATTTGTGAAGAGGTGGGGCAGGTTGGCTCTGTTGTGAGCAGCTCTGGTTTTACTGGAGCTGATGGGTTTTGGAGTGCTTCCTTCTATCCCACAGCATTCATCTATGCAATATATCAGGGGAGAGCAATTACTTGACTACATATAGAGATATTAGGTAGTACCTGAAAGTATTTAGCTGGTTTGGACGGTGTCTGGAGTCTACCTCTTCATAAAACTCATCTTTATCAAGGCCCAAGAATCTTCCTTTGTAGCTTATCCAGAAACTGTCCACAAGCCAAGAAGTTCAGAACAACTGAGAGTACGAAACTGCAGTTAAAAGTGCACGTGATGTACAAGGAGGCTGTACGGGAAACAGTCGCAGGAATTGTAAGGCTTGGCAGAAAAAAAGCCTCTTGCCCCAAGTTAAGGGTTCTTGGGAGGCTTATTTAACCTTCACTTTGGCCATTTGCACACAATTTTATGTTATTATTTACTACATGATTGAATTGAAATGTGAATTTGCCATAGAAACCCAGGCTTCAAACAGGACATATGTTGCTTTCCAAAATTACAGCACCTCCTTAAAAAGGAGTAAAGAATAGTGCTCTCTGTAATCTGAACTCCTGCAAAATGTTATTAGCAAAATATGGCTTTAATAAACAACACATTTTGCCCAATTCTTAGAGTGTATTTAATACGGAAAGGTTGCAATAACAAAAAATATCATATGTATTTATAAATGTACACATAGAAAGAGCTATTTCAGCTTAATCCATTTTTGAGGGAAACATTAAGATGGGGGACATAGAGATGGCAATGGTAAGACCAAAGCCCTGTGGGACATACACATGATGTGAGTGAGGGTTTCTGTGCCATGGCCGCCCTGTTTGACTGCAAGAAAAAACAAACAGCGACAGGTCATACATTCATTCATGCATTTTACTCTTTCTATTTAATCAGTCCGTTTGCCAGAACAATAATGGAGCATCCAGCAGATGACATAATTGTACATAAATAAATATTTATTCAAATCCCCTACTTGCAGTCACTTCTCACTAGCAAAATACCAGAGTCAGCTGGATTTCTGGAAAGCAGAATGGGACCAGAAGTTTTGCTAGGTTATGCAGAATTATGCTTGTTCAACTGAGCCTTTGAAAGTCTCGCATGATTGTGTATGTCTGTGTGTGTGTAGGTGTACCTATGTGCGTCTGTCTGTCTGTTCATGCTATGTGATACAAAACACTTGGACTTGCACATCCATTTCACTTTTTTCCTGTTATTCTCAGGTAGACATTACTAACAAGATTTATCCTAAACATAAGCATACAGAAGGGTTTTATACTGTGGTCCTCAATCTTATCTAACTGATGTACGACCTTTTTTTAACAGAGTTTGAAGAGACTCAGTGATGTGTATGTTTGGCATGAGAAAACTATACAAAAATGAGCAACCTTCTCACCCTCTTCACAAATTATTTCTTGTGATTAAAGTGGCAAGGAAAATCAGGCAAATCACAGCTCTTTGCTACCATTTTTAAAAGCAAGTCAAGAACCCAAACGCTGTAGCAAACAGGTGCTACAACGGTTGAGATAACCCATGTCTCTCCAAACACTTCAAGAGATGTTTAGGAATTTGTTTGCAATAAGAGGTAAATGGGAGCTGCTTCTGCAACTAACAGTGAAGAAGAAGATCCAAGCCTCTGAATTTTTTAATTGCTACACTGCGGTTGGCCTTCTGGGCTGCAAGTGCACGTTGTCAGCTCATATCCAGCTTTTCTTCCATCAGTACCCCCAGGTCCCTCTCTGCAGGACTGCTCTCAATCCCTTCATCCCCCAGCCTGTGTTGACGTCGGGGGTTGCCCCAACCCAGGTGCAGATATTAACTGATATGATATTAACAGATACGACATTAACTGAAAATTTCACAGGACAAAAGCACATCCTATTGATTGGCTTAAATCTACTATCCTTATTTTAGATTCTTGTACATTAATGAAAAACACAGAATGTTTGAGTTTTGTTTTCCTTTTTTGTAAAGATATTATTTGTTTTGGCTTAAAGGGAATTGTGTGAAATACCGATATACTTAAAGAAAACACTTTTAAGTGCTTTCTGAGGACAGCAAATGAACCTTAACGGTGAGATCCTGCTGTATGTGAGGCTCTAAAAGTGCAATGTAAAAGTACTTTGCTAGGATGTAAGTATAGGGGTGTAAAATTAGTTACATGTCCAAATGTGTGTAATTCAAGATGGTATCCAGTTAAGAATGGCTAATGCATAAGGAAGAAATTTTTCTCAAAATTTAAAGAAATCAGTTTATACTCCTATCCAAGATTTCTGGTGACATCACACACCATGAAACAATAAAATCTAATAAAGCTTGTTCACTTCAACAGAGATTTTAAAGTGTGTTCAGAAAGACCTACCCTCATCAGAGCTGCTTGACTTTAGCCTTGAAATCCTAAATCTGACAGTTGTTCACTTCTTTTTTATTTCTCTGTCTACCACACAGAACAGCATCTTTGCTTTTCCTTCCCAGCCTGCACCCACAACATACATCAGCCATACCAACACTCTCAAATATTTTATGTAGAGCATTCCCCATATTCACTGGAAAATACCAGAAACTGATGCAAGTCCTGATGTAAGTTTTCAATAAAATAATTAAATTAGATCCTAGGTAGCTAGGACCAGTGCATATTTGATTTCAGAGCTCCATAACACCATGGCTAGAGGCAGTATAATTTCATAGTTCTCAGAATATGTGAAACTCAGGAGCTACTCGGAGACATAAACTGCAATTCCTGGAGGTAAAGTGAAGTAGCTGTTAGTTGTACGTATCAAAGTTTGTCTTCTCTAAAAGAATATACATTACAGAGAGATACTTCTGATACCTGACATATGGTCTTTTGGGGAATCGGTGCCATGTAAGTATTAGAAGAAATGTTCCATTCTCAACCTTACACAAAGGCAGACTCTTTTTTGCCTTGGTCTTCACAGAGTAAATTCATCAGTTTGAATTGTGGTTTTATTAATGCAAAAAGTCAGGGAAAAAAGCCAGGACCAAACCCCATAATGCTATTGCTCTGCTATTCAGAAAAATTTGCTTCTCTATATTTTAAGCTTTCTGGGAGAAAGTCTGTCTTTCCAGCAATTTCAGACTATGTACAAGACACTAGAAACAATGCTGGAATATAATAAATGCTTAACAATATTAACAGTGCCAGTGGATTCAGTTCTGGTCCATGTAATTGCAAAGTGGGTCCAGATGTGGCAATGATGCATACCTTGTAAATGCATATAATGATAAACAGATAATAAAGGTAGAATTAAAGAAGTTGATTGTTTTGGCCTCATTGCTGGCTGGCAGTTAGGGAGTGTATGTGAAATAAACCATCACCACAATTAGCAGTGATTGGCACTGTACCATCTCCAAGGTGATCCAAGATGTTGACTCTCTCACTTCTGAGAACAGTCCCTCTGAGGCAGCGTTCAAAGCACTGACTGGTTGGTGCGGTAAAGCCTTAATGCCTAATGCCCAAACTTTTTATGATTTGCCAATTAATTTCAACTTTGGGAGCTGTCAGTTCAGCCCTTTTTCCAAAACGTAAAGGAGAAGTGCTTTTTAAATGGTTTTCTCACAAAATAGTTGCAGAAGGATGGCCAGTTCCAGCAGAAAATCCAGACACAGCTTTATTAGGTACCTAAAAGGAGATATAGGCCTTCCTCATAACTTATCATCAACAAGTTTATTTATCTCATGATGTCCCACATCTCAGGCACTGCACAGACAATCCTCTAAGATCAGCGGTACATCCACCTTGTAAAAAGCTATTTAACACTATTCAATTATATAAAACAGTTTAATCTAAAACAACAGCAATGCAGGGTAACTGTAGGCTAGCCTGGGCAAAAATTATCTTGGCTGTGCGAATAGATTTTCTGTCTGTTTTTTAACTCTTCATATTTCAAGTCTCCTCTGCAAGAGCATTGGTCCATTACTTATTCTGAAACTATAGATGACAGGTTTTCCACACAGGTGTATCAATACCTACTTAACGTTAAAGATGAACATAGGTGCTTCATGAAACTGTTATGCACTTGAAAATAGACTTTATTGATATTTCTCTGGAGGTCAAAAGATCCTGTGATGGAAGGCGGAATGACAATTCGAGGTATTAGTGGTAGTCACTTGGTAGCATTCCCCATTTTCTTGGTTTCTTTGAATTACAGCACATGCAGATCTATTGGAAATAAAAAGGACACACCTGATACAGGAACATGCCTTTCTGCTAGGACTGGGTATTGATGGGTAGGAGTCTGTTACAATGAAGAGAGCTAGAAGACAGCTGAATGAAACCTGAGATAAAAAGGAAGTTCTTAGTGCTAAATGATTAAAACTAAGGCACTTTGCCAAAACATGCATGCGTCATAGCATGCTACTTAATTGGGTGAAGAAATTCCCAAGATCCACTTCTTGCACACTGACATATGAGCTCTAAGCCATCGGTTATCCTCAGCAACATGCCCAGGACCACTGCTGTCAAACGTGCCGTACAGCCTGCTGCCAACCGAGGCCCTTTTAAGGATCCGGACTCCGGTTTCTCCCAGAATTACATTTCTGAATGTGTGTGACACAACAGACTGCATTATAATGAGCACAGAGTTCAAAACTTGGCACCAGTGCCTGCTCTTTTTCCAAAGTCAAGTGTAAAGTCTTAGGGCCCTATTAATGAAAAATCCATCCCATGGCTGGATCACAGAAAAAGGAGGGCCTCAAATTATGAGCAGGATCTGTTATAAAAGCCATATGTTCATGTAAAAATATGATGGAATATGGGCACAGAAAGTTACATGTGGATTTCACTAAATGCATAGGGATTCCTGGTATGCATGTAAATTTATATGTTGTAGTTAGAGACACAATGTGAAGGGTCAGGAGGCTGTAAATATGTTTCCTTGCTGCATAAAGTAGGGTGATAAACAACGACGTGTCAAAATCCCTGAAACTCAAGGTTGAGGCCGAACTACAGCTGGAAGTAGGACAGCCAAACACAACTGTCCATGCACGGAGAGCAGAGCTGAGGAACTCAGCAAGTCTTACTTTCCTTCATCCTGCCTAAAGTTTTCGCTTCTAAAGAGCGAAACCAATAACTTTTGTATGAGATATCAGCCGTGCTGTCTGAACAATCTGGGGACCTGTTTATAGCTTATACCTATCTTAGCATTTGCCATAGGCTGCAGGAGTAGTCAACACCTGTTATTTTTAGAAAGACAGTAAGCAGTCCTAAAATATAAATGCATGCTAGGAGTATGTTATTGTTCTCAGGAAAAACAGTTGTTTTCCCAGTGAGCTCAGCAAGTTAACGTGCTCACTTTTTTTTCTTTTTACTGTTTTAGTCAAAGAGTTCAGAAAAAGATAAGACAGAAGAAATTTCCATCAGAAAATATCACTGTATTGACATCTCCAGCCTGAGCCAACTTATGCAAAGCAGACTGTTCTTTTTGTAATATGTTTAATTTCCCGTACACCTCTGCTCATTCTTTCGTGGATAGTCTGGATTACACTAAGTGATTTAGCTTTTTTTCTTTTTTTTTTTTTTTTTTAATAACAAGGCAGGCTGGATTCATGCTGCTCACTTTCTGCAAGTTGTGCTTGTTGCCTAACCCGCTCATCTCCCTTTCTCCCATAGCTGCCTGTGTGCAGTCTTCACCTACTGTTAATCCCCAGCGTGATGGGCTTTGTAAACGAGACAATGCAGAAGTCATGAGAGGGCTCTGGGAAGGGGATTTAAGGCTACTTTTGCAAGGCTGCTTTCAGAAGAGCCCTTTCTCCTTAGCATCGTCCTACTGCCAGGAAAGGCATGGAGAGGAGTGAGGCCAGAGCATATGGTCCTTTGGCAATTCTGGATAAGAGCTTTGCTCTTTGGACTACTTGAATTTGCCATAATTTATGTCATCCCAAAGCTGCTAAATTACATCTAAAGCAACTCTATCGTCTTTGGTATGGAGTCTTATTAAAAAGCATGAAACCTGAGACAGTGTGACTGAAAACTAGTCTTTCCCACTGACCTGAAATCCTCAACTGTTTGTTCTATACATGAAACAACACAACAGCAGCTTTCAGCTTTTTACAGTGTAAGCATGCCATGGCAGCTGGAGGAAGCATTAAGCCAGCTGATTCAAGCAGTGACATGCAGGGTCTACACAGGACATGTAGCTCTTCAGCATCGCTGAAGCTGCTTAGATTTTTTACACGTGACTACAAGGATGATTTTTCAGCTCCAGAAGCAGTTTCATATTGCAGCTTAGCTGTACTGCCAGCCAAACGCTGCTTGTAAGGACCACTTTAATGCTACAGAATAAGTTGTGTCAAAGTATAACAGCCTTCAACAAAGGAAAACGGGAATTGAAGCACCTTTGCTCAGATTCTACTTCCATATTACCAGGGTCTTTAGGCAGAAAGTGTGCAGGGGGATTTTTGGGAGCTTAGAAAATGGAGGGGAGTAGAAACAGTTGTCATGGTCAATGTTTTCCATATACCTTGAGAATTCCTTAAATGGTCTATTAAGTACTGGTGCCAGTATAACAGAGGCAAGAGAGTGAAAAACTAACAGTCTGTTTGTACAGTCAACAAAGAGGAGGGAAATAAACACCACCAAAGTTGTAAAGATGTCACAAAAGGTTCAAAAATGTGTGTTTCCAGGGGAACAGAAAGTTTCATTAAAATTATGACTTTAGCCCTGGAAAAGAATTCAGTTAGAACACAGGTGGTTGTCATAAAAATTGTGTATATTAAGAAAAAATCACAGTGTTGTCTGTTGCAAAGTAGGAATAATTCTGTCCAATACCTTCTAAGCATCCCAACTGGCAGGTTTTATTTAATAAACTGGGGTAATAAATACACTGTATAACCACATGATGTATGTGTAATATTACTATACGTGTAAAAAATGCTGTAAACATAAGGAGGTTTTTTTGTATAGTATCCTCTATGAGAAATCCACTTTGTCCTGTGAAAAAGTCTATTATTGAAAAGACAAGATAGGTTACAATTAATGTGCACAGACTGACATAAAGTCCAATTCTGCAAGACGTCGCAGAGCTTTCTCTCTTACTGATATCACTAGGACTGCAAATTCCTTGAAATAGTTGCTTAAACATTTTTACAGGAGATAAGAGTTAACATTTTCAGAAAAAGAAATGAGCCTGCCTTTCCAGGGACAGATGGCTCAGACAACATAGCTAATGCTGTTTGGGATTTATGTGGGACAACAGGATAGATGAGTTCCCTTTATACATCACCCAGCCAGAAGAAATGTAAAATCCTGAAAGGGCTCCCTCTGTCCCATCTAGCATAGGAGATAAGAGTGAGGAGGAGATGACATTTGGGTTTTTCTACTAAATGCAGTTGCAGGCCAGCTGGAGAATGTCTGCTCTTGCATGTGCATTAAATAACATCTGTATATCTATGCACATTTTTGCCTCAGATACTAGGTAGGTGTTAACAAAGCAGAAGAACAATTCATGAAATTATTTTTGTCCATTTTTGGTTTTCCCATCCACAAGGTCCGCACACTCTGTTCTGTAAGCCACAGATTCTCAGTATAACATACACTTCTCATCTGAAAACGGAATATTGAACTATTATTGCCGGAAGGTCCCGAGTAGAAATCAAATCAAAACAAAACAAACAAAACAATCAACTGTGATAAACAACAACAACAACAAAACAAACACGAGCACTCTTCTCCTGCCATCTGGCAAAACAAAATCCTTCAGGCATGATTTATTAGTAAAACCAGCTATGGACAGTTAATAGTGTACATCTGGATCTAATGAACAAATGCACAGCCAAAATCAATTTTTTTTTCCCAGAGTTTAAGTGAAGTAATTTATCTGTACTTTAACAAAAGCTTTTATTTCCACATGAAGGGGTGGGCAGCCATTCAATCAGACATGACTGAAATTGTTTCAGTCAGTTAAAATGCCTAATATTTTCATGTTAACTTGAAAAAAAATAGAGGAGAGCATGTGTGTGCAATTTTGACATAAGGTTACGTATGTCTCTACCTACAAGATGTTTAATATATATAAATTCATACACATATCTGTAAAAATATACACTAATATTTATGAATCTATTATACACAGAGAAAATAATACACTTGCATTAACATGAAACATCACAACGAATTAGGATCATAAATAATAGAAAGTGTATGTGGAATGAAAAGGCTGGGATGTTCTTTACTCAGCTCTATAGCCTTCTGGGTAGAAAAGCTCATTTTGAAAGCAGATGCTCCTGTCTACTATAATAGAATTTCTCTTTAAGTTTTTGAGTGGGAGTTCACTGCTTTCAGCTGGCAGAGAGGATTTTTAGCAATGGCCTCCGATCATTAGCCGCCCAGATTTTGTTGCATGCGCATCGGTAGACACGGGAGGACCTGTGCTTAAGGAAAAAGCTCAGTAAGAGTTTCTCCCCGGCATATATATAATATTTCAGTGCCTCTAAGCGATGCGAGGAGGCTCACTGAAGTCAATAGCTCTACTGACATGTTTAAAGTGAAACACGTGTGTGATTGTTTGTAGAACTGGAGTCCATGATTTTAATTCTCTTTAACAGTGGCTTAACTCTTAATATCGTACAGCTAGCAGGCTGCTTTTCTTTTACTCCTTTTTTTTCTTGGAAGCATGCCACAATTCTTTTAGAGGAGCTTTTGAATTAGTCTAGCATCACTGCTAAGCAGTACAGCAGAGTATCAGGCACTGTTGTGGAGTTTTTTCAATTAATTTAGGATTTGCAGCTAAATATAGGTGACGTGATTTAACATAAGAATAATCCCAGAACCATTAAAGAGCAAAATTTCAGTGGAAGGGTTTCTTTTTTAAAAAAAAAAAACAAAAAAACAAAAAACAAAAAAACAAACAGACAAAATGTTTCAAACATATGCCAAACATTTACAGGGTTGTTAGCAGCAAGTGGCTGAAGGAAAGCTGGACAACTGCAAATAAAGCAACTTTAGCTGATGGATTTTTTAAATCATCAAGTGATGGCTGATGACTTCATGTTCAAGTTGCCTTTACTGACTCTGTTACAGCCTCATGCTCTTTTTTGTTTCTGAAAATCTCTTGTAACAGGAGACCAGTGATCTCTGAAGGAGATGGACCTAATCAGTAATTTTCTTCTTGCTCTGGAACTTAAACTGACACATTTTTTCAAGCAAGAAATTCGGTTAGAGCTTGCAACCGTACAGGCAAAATAAACCTTCTGTAAGATGTGTTTTTGTTGATAATTGGCATGGCTCTTCTTACGTGTTATTCATTTTCTGTAAAGAACAAATATTTAGGTTAAAAAAAGCTAATGAAAGGAAGAGAAAAAGTACTCTCATTTTTTTTTTTTAGCTTCCACATCTTGTAAGGCAATATGACAGCAATGGAAACCGAAAAAAGTGACATAATAATGAGATATTTATATCTGACTACAGAAAAAGCTAAATGAGCTAAATATTGACCTCACTGTCTTTTATTCCTTCTAAACGTTGCCCAGAGTGGCACACAAGACCAAGAACTATTCAGGGGTCTAATAAGGGGAATTCTGCATGCCTCCAGCTGACCCTCTGTGAGCCAATAAGTAAAATGGATCATATTTGGGTACTATATCTAGTTTTGCCCATAATTTCCTGTCTGATCTTGGCTAGTGCCCAATAGCTATTTTTTTCTATGCAGTTTTTATACAGCAATTTTTATGCTGTATTGGCAAAGCCCACAGTCTAGCTTTCCGTGCTACCAAATAGAAAAGTGTAAACATGGGAGTGGTATCTAAGAGGAGCTACTGCCTTTCAAACCACTGTGGTTGGAGAAGCCTTCCTTGTTCCCAAAACGACATTCTACAGAATTTCCTTAAGTTATATTTTACTTCCTTTATCATATATCTTAGTAACTGAGATACAAATATATAAGGTATATGAAATATCAGATTCACTTCCTATTTCACTACATGAGAGTACTGAAACAGTGCAATAGGTAGGATAGGTTAACTGCTTCCAGCTACTGCTTAGGGATACTAAGATCACAGGCGCAGTCATGAAAGTTCATTTATAATGAATTTCCAAAAATATTTCACTTAAAATTACAATGCTGTATATTGATGATTCTTTTTTTTAATAACCAAAACAAAGTAATCAATGATTATTTCACAGATGAAGGGATTTCTTTTTTCTTTTTTTTTTTTTTTAGCAAGAAGTATTAGCATCATTTTCAGCTTTGACTGCTTTGAAGGATTAAATTAAAAATGGCAGTATTTTAGTGGGGGCTCAGCTAATTGTATATCTGGAGATGTAATGAAGCTCTGAAATATTTCTTCCCCCTGGGAGGTGAGAGTGCTGGCTAGTACAATATCTTACTTCTTTCATGCTTGACAGTTGAAGGGCTTTTTTAAATAACAGCAGGAAGTCCATAGCTTTTCTCTGTACTCCTTTCCTTTCAGTATGCCGGATGCCCTGGCACCAGAGAGGCTTTGAAACCTTCTCCTGTTTCTTCAACACCTGATGGTGACTGCTCGACTGGAGATTTACAGCTGACTTGAAACTCAAAGCTTTCAAATAGCTAAAGTTACAGAAGGTTGAAATGGTGCTGGATTCACCAGAGCGACAGTGTTATCAGCATCTGATGGCTGCTGAACAGTGAAATGAGATGGTGATTTTTGCATTCCAGCCCTCAAATGTTCCCGCCACCAAAGACACCAACACAACTCAAAGAAAAAGTTATTTAGAGGCCTTATCTTCAGCACATGTTTGAACTCTAACCACATCAGTAAGATTACCAGCTTTAGTGGAATATCTCCTGTGATATGTCTCATGCATAAGTACTTGTAGGATGAAGGCCTCAGTTAGTTATCTCTGAAGGGAAGCAGCCCAAGAAGCCATGATCAGGGAAGAAAAGAGACTTCTTCCCCCTGCTCTTGGAGACGGTCCCATCCTGTCAGGGCTGAGAAGAACTGATGAAGCCAAATGGTGTGGGGGGGCACTTCTGCAAATTTTTTCTGGCCTGGGCAGTGTTTCCTTTCACAGAATGGCAGCATGACAGAGTGGTTGAGGTTGACAGGCACCACTGGAGATGGTCTAGTCCAATCCCCCTACTCAAGCAGGGGCAGCTAGAGAAGGTTGCTCAGGACCATGTCCAGTTGGGTTTTGAATACATCCAAGAATGGAGATCCTACCACCTTGCTGGGAAACATGTATTACTGTTTAATCACCCTCACATTTAAAAAGTTTTTTCTTATGCTCAGAGGGAACCTCCTGTGTTTCCCGTTGTGCCCATTGCCTCTTGGCCTGTCACTGGCCACCAGCAAGAAGAATCTGGGTCCTTCTTCTTTAAACTCCCCTCCTTAGGATGTATAAATATGCACATTGATGATATCCCCTGAGCCTTCTCTCCTCCAGGCTGATCAGTCCCAGCTCGCTCAGCCTCTCATAGGGAAGGTGCTCCAGGCCCTTCATCGTCTCTGTGGCCCTGCATGGGACTTGCTCCAGTATGACCTTTCTCCTGCACCGGGGGCCCAGCACTCCTGATGTATCCCACTTGGACGGAGCAGAAGGGAAGGCTCAACCCTACCCTTGACCTGCTGGCAACTCTGGCGATGCGCTGCCTAATTCAGCCCAGGGAGCTGCTGTCCTTCTTTGCAGCAAGGGTGCATTGCTTTCAGTAAAGGTGATATAGGTTTGTCAAAATCTGGGGTCCTTTCAGAGATGAAAATTGCAGGCACTTTGAAAGGCCTAAGTTGCACATAAAATTCTATAGCACCTCCTTATCTGTCCCCTTGTCTCCCCTCCATCCGTTGTTCCTAAGAAACCAGTAGTGAGCGAGAGCCAAGAAAAAAAAGATGCAAGTTCGTTATATGAACGAATTTCATACCTCACGTTCAGAAATGGAGGGTTTCGTTGCTACTTGCTCCTTTAAAGCCACAATACAGCATTTGAAGTGACATTGCAAAACTGCAAAACAAGTCTTCCTGCAGTTATAAATAAAAGGAGAGATAAAGTTGGAGATGATTTATGTCTGTAGGAAGGAGAAGTTACTATAGATGCATAAAAGGAAAGCCATGAAACTTTATTAACTAAGAAATAAAAGGATTGCATCAGGGATAAAGTTCCCTGATGTAATAACAGTGAAAAAGAAAAAGTTATTCCAGAGATGAAACTAGTTCAACATCTGAACAATATTTTCAAACTGTAAAATACTCTCTTAGCAGTGATTACTTCTCTCATTATTCTTTCTCTCATTAGTCTTGTTATTACTATCATCATCCGTGTCCCTATTCAGATGTGAACACGTACTGATAGTAAGTCCCATGTCTGTAAGAAAAGGTTTTATTTGGAAAAGGGAAGAATTAAAAGAAAAAGCCTTTGGCAGGAAATGTCTCTTCTTCTTTAAAAAAAAAAATAAAAGAAGGGCAGTATTACACTGGCAAAAAAGAACCCCAAATCTGGGCATAGATGGGGTACAATTTATTTCATGAAACACTAATAAGTAACAAGCTAGGAAAAAAGAAATTAAGAATGTCTTTGAGAGTATTAAATTATGGTATGTCTTGAATTATCCTCTTGAAATAATTAAAATATTCTTAAAATTAATTTAGTCTAAATTATTGTAACAGAAAACCAGTATCTAACCATAACAGACTATCGGCATCTTGTTCTTACTCTGGTACATACAGTTTATTGTAGTAAATCATGCACACAGAGAGGCATACACGGGTATGTGTGTAGTTACATATTTACCAGGCATTTATATTTTCATAATATAATTTTATATTTACATTTCTAACACTGCGCAATACCCAATTTCCAGGAATCCTACTAAGTCTAGAAAGAATGAACTTATGCTTAGGAAAAAAAAACCTCGAGGACATTGCATACAACTAGCTTGGCAACCTATCTTTTAGGCTGAAAAGAGTATGTTGCAAACGAGAGTCAGAAGATCCCTTGCACAGTTTTCTCTAAAATCTAAAGCAGTTATTTAGATATGAAGTTGTATAAATCTTGAAAATAAACTGAACTAAGATTTCATTGGTACCCTCTGTTTGTACAATAATACTGGTTTTGCAGGTGGATTGCTGTCTATCTTCCTAACTTGCTATCCAGTCACATATTATCAAAGGACTTGCCACCCTCCCACCCCTGGTCTGTGGGTTTGCAGGAAAAATGTGCCATGAAAAAAGAAAACTCCTGAAACCACCGTTAACCAGAAATCTTTGTACTTCTCTTTAAAGAAAAAGAGGTTAAAAAATTATTCATATTATAAATGAAAAAGTTTATCAAAGTAATTAAACTTTCTGTTTCCACATTTAGGATAGTTCACTACAGTACATTTTCAGTGTTGCTTAGCCTTTGGTAGCCTTACACCCTGGAAATATGGTAGAACGTTCTAGCAGAATCCTACAAATAAAAAAGATGTCCGTGATTTTTTATTTTTTTTCACTAAGTCGCCCACCCCAAACCTTAAAAAATTACTTGGAGATTAAAACTTTTTACAGATTATCAAGTTACATTGAGAAGAATGTTTTCGCTGCTATTTTATGAGTCCATAATATAGAGTTTTATAAGACAATTTTGAACTAAAGCTTCTTCAACAAAACATGAAATAAAGATCTTGTTAGAAGCAAAAATCTATAAATAACCGCTACTCCTGTAATGTCTGTGAACAGGTTTAACGAATCAATGTGTACACAGTCATAATACAGACCAGTCAATAAAACAGGGAGCCTCTAACTCTTTTATGCTCAAACAATTTAAACACTGCTTCTTAATAGCTTTTGACTCATGCTTTCTTCCTTCACTTCCATTTAAGGGGATAGGAGCTTGCACTATTAATAATTGCTCTTAGAAAAACAGTAGTAAAAATATTTTTTGGTTAAAAACAATAGAGATTCTTGGGCAGGACAGGTTTAGTCAAACACTTTATGCGGCAAGATAAAAGAGGAGGCAATTGTTTTAAAGACAGCTTGCCCGAAAATTATCCTTGCTTGTATCTTTAATGCCACACTTGTGTTTCAGTTATAAAACTGCATCCTGAAGCCAATCCCTTGCAAATTTTCCAAACAGAAACAAAGTACTACATTTTAAAGGATATTCTTTAAAAAGTAGATACGTTTCTGAGTAGTGATTTTACATAAGCTGTTTTAAAACCTGTATTCAGGCGAAGCAGTCCTTTTGGCATCAGGGAAGCGCAGTTGAAATCTGAAGCTGCAGTTTGCTTGTGCTTGCAGAAATTGGTATAGCTCTTCTCTTTAACTGTCTGGACTACATTCCAGCAAATGAAGATGTAGCTCTTCATTAAATAGATGGCTCAGAAAAATATAGCCCCCAAAGGACAATGATTATGTGTCATTTCAAAACATAACACTCACTGTGCCAGTTCAAAGCAGATGTAGCAATGCAGGCAGAAACATGTATTAGCTTTTACATATATTAGCTTCTGCATAGAGAAAAACGCGTCTGTCTACATCTAGACACGGGTGTCTGTGTCTGCCAGGACTCTGCAAGGTGCCCCCTACCCATAAATCTTTAAATACTGGTTTGATGAGCACTGGTATGTCTAATCCATGTGAATCCTAGTGTCCAAAGGTACTTCCAGCTCCAAGTAAGTGAGTGGACTCACCAGGCAATCCACCCCCTCAAGCCAGGACAGCTCTGGCTGGAGTTGCTTAATGAAGCATTGAGGTGAGAAACTCGGCTGGAGCTTCAGCAACGCACTGGGATGTTTGTGAGCTTTCATGGGTCTTCCTTCTTTATTCTTTACGGTTCACGATTGGTTTCCCAATCGAGTGCAATCGTGGTATCTGAAGCCTTAAAATCAGAGAATCTGCAGCTCCAAAAAGAATTATGAAAATACCTGAACCGCGGTATGAATTTAGTTGCAGCTGACATGAGCTGTGTACATGAATGATTTGACTGAAAAGTAGTCACTTTCCAGGGTTCATGGACAAATTGAATTAGCATGGATGATTACAAGTAGGGCTGTGACAATGACTCACTCCAAAAGCTATTGAAACAATAATTTGTGAAATAATAAATATTTCCAATTATTTGTTCAACTATAGTCATGACAGTTCCAACCTCTTATGCTGCTTAAAATTTATGACTTTAATAGTGTTACAGACTGTTCATTTTAATACCAATTCTAGATATGCTAGTAAAAAAGGGCATTATATTGTAGCAGTGGTGAATTAAAAAGTAGAACTGTCTGAGAAAGTGCTATCCCTCTTTTAAAAAGGTTTTGAAAATAAACCAAAGAAATTTTTTTCCCTATTCTTTTGTTGAACCTCATATGGAATGTAGTAAGTTACTGAAAGCCTATTGTAAGACTCTAAAGAATGGTTTGAAAAAATCACAGAAACAAATATTCACCGTTATTACTACTTGCACAGTTTACAAGGATTTCTACATAACTCGACAGGCTTCATCCCTATTGCATTCTGTAGAAACTTCTTAATAATGGATATCTGCTTTTATATATATTTATACATATGTAAGTACATATATATGTGTGTGTATGTATGTATTGCCTTGAGAATTTATACTGGAACTTATTTGTTTTAAGAGATTAGAGAAAATACTCATGGAATAGTCATGAAAGCCTTATTGTGGACTCACTCACCATCTGTTCACTACAGCTGACTTCTAGGAAAATACAGAGGGTAATACAGAAAAGGTTTATTGTAAAAAAACTGCATTTCATTAATCACATGAGTAGTATTTTTTGTTTAGAGTTTTAAAGTAATATAGAACACACAATATAAAAGATTAGCTGAGCATAGAACCTATTACTATTAGTCATGAGCTACAATACAAAAAAAGAGCTGTTTTTCTCATATTGTCCTCTGTAGACAATTGCACTTCTTCTTACCATTTACTCAAAATGTGCATTTTCTTTTGGCATCCTCGCATGTTAGAAACTTCTTTCAAGCACGTGGAGCTTCTTGTTTTTCCATTTCATCTCTCCACTGCATGAAAAAACAGAGTAATAGTTGGAGATTTATTCCTTGGAGAAGGAAGTTTTCTGTGTGCTCATCTGAAACAAGCAATCTTGTGATGCAAGAGCTCTGTATGATAAATAGTGTTTGGAATGAAAAGTTTAATGAGTACAGATATTATCAGAGTTGCTCTTTAGCCCCAAGTGAGTATTAATAGCGTGTGTTTTGTATTTCATGATACACTTTTTGAGAACTCTTAATTAATGGAAAATACTTCCATTCGCAGAAATATGCAGTGCTTGCTATTGAGTAAGATTTTGTATAAAAGTAATGTAATTTGAAAAATTATTTTTTGGCTGTCGCTTAGAAGACCTCAGCTAGATACTTAACATATTCAGTACTTATTGTTTTGTAGCTTTTGCTATCCTCAGTCAGCCTTCCAAAGGGCACTTTGAAAGTGAGATGAAAAGCAATAAACATAAATAAATAGCAATGGTTTTCTGTCAATATCTAATAACTCTGCTTTTGTACAGAGGTGGTAGCCATTGGATGTTGAGTTCAAAACAGAGTGTAGCACCCTATGTCCTAAGTAAGCCCAAGATCACCAAATTGTCCTCTCAGTTATGCATTCCTTTGTGAACAGTTTGCTTGTGTTCACTCTTAGGTTGTTTTTCTTTTAAAACCAGAGTTATGTTTTTTTAGATCATATCTGTTTTCTAAATAAGCCCAACATCACCAAATGTCCCTCTTTATTATGGGTTCTAAGACCATGTAGACTACAATAACAAATAAGAGTTTTTAAAATATGACAACAGAAAGTGATAAACTGATAGGATGAGTTAGAGCAAATCTGTGCCACTGACAACACAAATAAGGATGTAGGAGCTCAAGTCAGCCAGGCATTGTAAAAGCATGAGAGAAAAAAGCTATTATAGAGCTACAGCTAGCTGGCTAGTTAATGGATCATTTTGCTTTTGAACAGTCTTTGAAGGAAATATCCCCCTGCCCCGACAGCCTGGAAGTGTATTTTAGGCCAAAACAACAGACTAAGATTTTAATTATTTTTTTCAGATTTGGAGAACATGATTTTCCTTAATTACTTTCAGCAGAGCTCTTAAAATCTCTACTTTCATTTTAATAAGTTAGTTTCTATGGCTTTAACGTGACAAATGCAGCTAGGATGAATCAGAGTGGTGCTCTTCACGGCATTAAGTTAGGGCATTTTCATCTCCCAGGTTATACAATCTGACATTGCGAGAATCGACAAGATACTCCCTGCCTTGTTTGATGTTGTGGAGTATTCAACAAACTCCAATTAGGCCCCTGATCTTACTTTCTGAAGTCTCTCTTACTCGCCATTGACTGGTAGAGAAGTTCAGAGAAGTTAGTCTAAACCAACCACATTCTTGCTTATTTCTAGGGTTTGATTCCACTATTTTATTTATGGGGTTTTTTTTTTATGCTATTTTATTTTTAGCTGGCAGAAAAGGAGCTAATTCCAGAGTAGAGTACGAACCAGAATAAACCAAGTCGGCAAAACAACCAGAAAGTATTCAGGTCCAAACGTCTCACACTGAACAGACCTGATTTCACAATGCCTGACACGTTTTGAAAAGTACTTCAGCCCTGAGGAACTCCACTGAAGCAAAGTGCTTTGTCAGGGAATATGTCTTCTGAAGTGCTGCTTAGCTGCAACACTGGCTTTTGCTAACATGTGGGCACAGCGTCGGTCACTGCCTGGATGCCAGGTAATTGGAAATATCCGGGAATCCAATCACAGCGAATTAAATCTGTGTGTGTGCACATGCACGCACGCACACACATACACAAAAAGATGGGAGATGTTTCACCATACACAGTTTCGAAACAGACAACATTTGCCCTGGTTTATAAGCGTCGAGGCCATGACGATTTACATTCTCTTCAAAATAAGGTCACTTGCTAACAACCCTCGGTTAACTCCTGGTTCCTGTATTTGGGTATTACATGCTCTGGAAGCTGCCCAAAGACAATTCGAAAACGATAATCCCGTACAAAAGTCTCTCTAAGGAAAAGGTTGTAAATTTGTAAATGTTCTTTTATAGATGCACCAAACCCAGGCTTCAGGGACAAAGGCCTGTGCGAGTGAATGCTGCAGATGTGGGACACAGAAAGTTTTCAAGCAGCTCGTATGGTGACAGACTGTCTAACCCAATAGTGGCAATTCTGTGTAAATAAAGTATGATAGGAAAGTTGTCAGTATATATCTTTTGGAGAACTATGCTAAATTTAATCTTCCCTCCTACTACCTGTATTCTATTTCTATGCCACTGCCTATAAAGTAGCAGCAGCACAGAGAACCATTTAAATACAGCAGCATAACACACCAGCAACCAGAATTCCCTTCATGAACATGAAAGCGTGAAGCTATCTGTCTCGTTCATAAATCAAACTACATTTTCCTGTAAAAAATTGTAGTGGAAACTCCCCTGCACGCCGTTCTCAGTTTCCCGACAAAATTCCTATTGGAAATTGAAAACTAAAAAAGACCTCGTATGTGTTGACCTCCTCCTTAATGCAAAATGAAAGCAAGCACATCTGTGGCCACATGTTGCCCCTCGGTGTTTGCCCATCCTGCTGGTCGACTTCTCAGCGGTCCTTTAGGAGAAGAATGAGTGTCGCCCTGGTCTCTGCCCTTGGGCAAGATGCAGGAAGGTCCAGTGCCTCAGTGCAAAATGCGGGCCAGCTGGGTGGAAATACCTCGGCTGTATTTAATCTGCAGCACGCTTTGTTTCCCACAGGCTTCGCTTGAGATGCCAGGAGTTGGTAAAGGACGTGGCAGGATGCTATCTACCACCTTAGGCTTCAGGGGAGGGATGAATTGTAGTTAAACAGACTGTTGTAGTGGGAGGTAAGGCCCTACCTGTGGGGCTGTCTTGGCCACCGCTCTCTGCAGTGTGACAACAGGAGCAGAGAAAATTCGGAAAGCCGTGAACTGCTCCTCGGAGACCCCAAAACACCTCTGTAATAACCCTGTTTTTCTGCCACGCTGCCTGCTGCTCGGACTCACAGAGGCTGCTCAAACAAATAGAAATATTTTTATAGACTGTGAAGTTCGACTTGTTGTACAAGGAAGTGAAATAGGGAATATTCAAAAAAAATGGGAAACTCTTGGGTTGTGAAACTGCAGCTGATTATCCGTTCATTATCACGTTTTCCCGCGGTTTGTCTCGATAAGTGTGAAAACATCTGAACAGTGTTGTGGTTCTTCCAGCTCTTAGGCACTGAAGCTCATGATAGACTGCATAGCAGCTCACTCACTTTCCCAATCTCTATTTACACGCTTACACTAGCCAGTTTAAGATCCATACTTTGTTTATAGCAAAGAGACTAATGCTCCAGGTTATGTTTACAGAATACAACCAGGAATACAGAGGAAGGAAAGACAAAACTCACGCCTAGGAGTTTTTGACACTAAAAGTTTTACGCATGCACACAGATGAAAGTACAGATGGATTTTTAATTTTAATTTTTTTAAGGCTGCTGTAAATATACCTGTGGCATTTTATAATCACAACAGAAAGATATATATTGCTGCAAAAAGGGATAGAAAGATGCTGGCAGATGTAAAAAATGTAAGAACTCCTCTACTATTTGAACTAACCCCAAAGTCATGACTTTTTAGGTTTCTTTGTATCAGTACTCACAGTAGCTGAAATTCAACAGATGCAATCACACTAGTGAAAGCACTGTGTGGCTTCTCTCATACAATTTTAAACTGTTATTCCAACATAACTAAGCTTAAAAGGGCAGAATGCCTGGGCAGTTGGAGTAGGTAACACAAGGAGTATATATATAATCTTTGGTTATAGCACTACAGCCTTGTACGGTCTGACATGAAAGAAGGAAAAGACTCCGTAAAGCAACCATTGATGCAAAGGCTACACAAACACACACAAAAAATTGATTTTTAAAAGAAATATGAGGGAGACGCTAATGCGTATTTTTTTCCTGAAACACAACTCTGAGAGGAGTCTTTGCAAATCAAAGTCCCTTCTCTCTCCGCTCACACAAAATTCCTCTGCTATAATCCTTATTTTGGGCCTTTTGCCACAGATTGACATTCGATGAATGCAGAATTATCACTTGAATTTACAAACTGAGAGACAACAGGATTTGCTGACTGATTGAATTATCTTCATGCAGTCTAGCACTTCTGCATGTCAGATACTATTGTAAACTAGAAAATATTTCTCAGAGTTATCACTTATGCAAGATACTGTACTAAAGGGTCTGAAGAATTAACACAAACGGCGTGCGTTAGAAAGAAGTGTAGTCTGTGTAGTGCACTTTTTTCAAACTTTCAGTATTTTTCCCTGTAAGCCTCGTACAGCTTTACTTACGTGCTCCTGCTGAGACAGACAGGCTATGGGCTTTTTTCCTTCTCCACCCCCTACCTGTCAAGATATTCTTTGTTGAGCTTTGTGTCATGTGGCATTAGGAAAGCTTTGTTCTTAGAGTTTAATTCTCTTTTTCCAAGTCTGCTGTGGTGTGACATTTACAAACTAATGCACTTGCCCTTTATGTAGCCCCCAACATAAATCCCATGCCCGATAGGAATTACGGATCATTTTGCTTTGAGAAGGAGTTTCGTCTGTGCTGAAGGAAATTCAGAAATAAACACGTACCGCAAGCTGGTTTTCAACAACAGCTTTCTTCGTGTACGCAACTCTCCGCTCCTTCCTATTAAAGCATATTTTCAGCATTACATTTACGGTTTAATTGAGGGGTAAAGGATCTTTCTTCATGCGCCTGAAGACAGCTATAATAAACAATTTTTTTAATGTTTTTTTTTTTATAAAATTGATATGTTTCTGTACATCAAGACCAAAATCAGAGTCATCCAACCAACTGCTTGTCCCTTTCTTCAAATGTATGCTAGTTCTTCTAATAACAGCTACCTCCTTTCCCCATCTGAGTTCTTTTGTACTTCTCTGAATGACATGGTTAATATATGATACTGCTATTTTCTTTGTACCAGTTTTTTTTTTTTTTTTTTTGAAAACAAGAGCCCATAAATAGCAGTAATTGACTAAAAATTTGCTCACACAAATTTTTAATTGGCTATTATGGCCATGTGTGACATAATGCTTGGGGTCCATTTGTGTCGTTAGAAATTAAAAAGTGAGAGGGTGAAGCATGTGAAGTACCATAATCAGAGATAAATCATTACCACTGTTCCCATCTACGTAATTTCATTCCTATAACTAGGAAAAAAAAAAAAGTTGTTTTTTTTTTAAAATATACAGAAATAGGATAGAGAAGTGAGTCATTCTAAAAACAAATGGAAATGCTTCTTGGAAAATGAAACACTCTGGGTGTATTTGAAACCCGATTGTTTGAAAGAAGCAGCAGCCTGTGTTTAACAAATGTTTTTCTACAAAGCCATGGTGAGTCTCCTAGAACATGATATTAAATAGCAGGGCAGCTATTAAAGATTGATAAATTGCTGTAAGTACATTTTTTTTATTTGAGAGTTTGGCTTTATTCCTCCTTGTAAATGTCTCCTAGAAAAATCACTGCAGATTAAGAAGTAGTTTATATCTGATTCTTATAACCTACAATCCAGAGTGAAGACTTGTGGTCCAACTTTTAAGTAGCCTCCATATGGAAAGCTACCTTTCATGTTTTTCACTGATTTTTGCTGAAAAATCAAGAGGCCAATTTTTGCTCTTTTCTGCCGTTACAGTAGAAATCCAACAGGAGGTAACTACTGAGATTTTTCTCCACTGTAGCAAAAGCTCAGCTCCAAAAGAAGACAAAAAACAGAGGTCTTGTAAAAATGGCCTGTGCAATAAGCTGTTCGAATCACTCCAGCAACACCTGTAGCCTTTCTAGGTCATTTGTGAACAGCAATATAATCAAGCGATATTGTGAAATTTTCATTCAAATTAGAGCTTCCCCAAAGCCACCAGCAAGGCTTGGAAATGGTGTCTCAGGATGCTCTCCTGCCACAACTGCGCCTGCTCTTCCCCGTCCCGTCCTGCGCAGCCGCACTGCCCGCAGAAAATAGCTGCTACTTCCAGGGCTGTTATGACATTAAAAAAAAAAATAAAATCCTCTCCCATGATTTGTTGTAGCCACCTATAAGTCGAGTTAATCTGCTGAGGCACAAAGCTGTGACAGCCCGTTAGTATAAACAGGCTCTCCCGCCGCTCCGGGGACGTACAGCCCGTCATGCAGGTCACGGCGAGTCTCCCGTTTCATGGAGGGCAGCCTTTGTGTTGAAATGGACAGCTCGTACAGAAGCAGAGCTACTGTGGGAGCAGTACAGGCTTCAGCTGGAGGAGAAGGAAGGGTTTAGGGACCTAAAAGTTAGACCGGCATCTGTTCTGGGTAAGACGCAGCGGCAGGCAAAGGAGCACAGAGCAGCAAGCCTGCCGTTGGGCAAGCGGTCTCTGCGCTCGGTTACCAAGCTCCGCTCTTGTCCATGCGTCCTTTGGGCAGGGTGGTTGAGGGAATAGCAAATGCTCATATTTTCCCACGGGTTGATTTAAAAAGCAACAGCATTTAGCACAATCCTATCCTCGGCAATGGTGTATCCGCGAGGAGAACGCTTGCTTGGCTTCCTCTGTACTGAGGAGGGCTTAATGAAGCTGATAGGAACACAACCTGTGGCTTTTCTGAATCCACCCTTCAGTTTCTGGAGTCACAGCAGCCTGAGACTCCTTGAGGTCACAGCCGCTGCAGCCACGGCTGGAAACGCAACTCCGCTTTCCCGAGGGCAGGCTGCTGCGAGCGGCGGGGGAAGCGGCTGAGCGGGCGTCCAGGATTGCTCCGGTCCCTTTGCCGTTGCTGGTACCCCTCTTCCCTGAGCCTCTCCTTGCATCTGTTCTCTAGCTGAGTTCTCGCTTCACGTTGCAGACATTCATCATTACAGTGGGTCTAATGTCTTGCCACGCTCTGTCACGGACTAAGTCTGTTTGTGCATGCTTGGCTTTATAGTGGTACATTTTTCAAGGAAGGTAAGAGCTTTTAATGATGATGCAGAGAATATTAAAAATAACATTTACTGCGTTAAAGATCTGCTCAGCCTTTACCGCCCAGTTCTGCCGTCCTCACTAAACTGATTTCTTGCTTTACTGCTGCGTCCAATCCTTTTTCCACTGAAGTCCTGGTGACTACAACGGGACCGGGAACAGAAACAATGACAGGACACCTTCCTCCCCGAGAGAGTCATCCCAGTTTACGTTCTGTGAAAATGAGTGAGGGATGCAGAAGCCTCAAAGGATGGTTCATGGTGCTTTTGGTGTGACTTTTGGGGAAAGAGCAGACATAAGCCACAGTACTGCTGCAGGTATTATTTAGAAGAGTAATGCAAGTATGTGTTTGACTGTGATCAGTTTAATTTATTTCTATAAAGACAAAACGCCAGCGATTTCTTACTAATTATTATTCACTAATTACTTCCTCCATATAAATATGTTCTCCTTCAGAAAGGCTCTGCTCCCACGCCAAAATCACGCTTCAGGCAGCAGCTATTTTCTGCTCTGCTAACATTGTCTCCATTCTCTCATTCATTCATACACACATGACATTTGGTATCAGTTTTCTGTTTGATGACACAATAAAAGTCACCTAATTACGTAACAACAACTCAATGTATTAACTACATCCTTGTAAAACCACGAGAAATTTGTGGGACAGGTTTACTGCTGATGGTTTACTACCATTTGCTTTTATTTCCTTCAGTTGTATTTTGACCCTTAGCGTTTATTAGAGGTGAAATTCTGATCCACTGTAGAAATCAGTAGCAAACCTGCAATGACTTTAAGAGCATTGGGATTTCTCATCTAGTTCTCCGTACGGCAGTAAGAGGAGTTGTTCTCATGAGAAAGCCCTACTAAAACAGCCCTCCGTGTGTAGTAATATTTTATACACAGGACGTGTGGATACACTACTTTTTTTAAACAAAGTTAGAAGAACAATAGCAGTCTAAGTCAAGCACTCAGAATATGGGAAATGCCAGAAGGGAGATTCTCTGTATAACTTCACTTCAGACCCCTTGTGTGCTTTGGTAGGCCTATTGGTTACGGGGTTATTTTTGTTTTTCCTCAGACCTCACTGAATCACAGGAACTCTGGCAGATTAGTAAGCAGTTGTTCGGTATTTCACTGCGTGGCCTTTGCTTAATGTGTCCCCCCGCCGCCATCCCATCCGTAATGCTATTTAAAACACAGTTAAGAGAGTGCTTTATTTCCTCAGAATTTATATCACGGCACTAGTCACTGCTTCACAGTGTATTTACTTTCACAGGACTCATTATTCTCAATTTGCTCCCAGAAGCTGGATGCACAGAAATAAGAACGTCAGAGGGGATAAGTTAGGGCATATGCTCTGAAATACCTAGTCCGAAATATCAGGATCCTGATTATTATTAGAGTTCAACACCACGTGGCAAAAGAAGAACTCATGATTAAAAGGTTCAGTGATTTCAGATGTGAATAAGGTCCCTAATATTGCATACATCAACATTATGTGCTGGGAAGTATCTGAGCTCAGTTGAAATAATTAATATCATACTCGAAGCCAGTTAGTCATAGTAGGAGAGAATTCAGCAACTTCTGTGTTAATCTTAATTAATTTTACAACCTGGCCTCCGAGTGAAGTGGTATTTATATTTATAAGTTTTGTGCAAACAGGTCTACAGTACCAGACACCTTGTAGATATGTCCTTACAGAGACAGTGATTCTTTAAGATGAATAAAGCACTGGGATTACAGCAAAACCTCAAGTGTTCCCAGTAACTTTGTTACTCATTGTAACTCAGTGACTCATTTTTTCCTCTTGTGGGAAATGTTTTGACTCTCTAGAGTGCTTCTCTAATAATTAAAATGCATTTCATTTAGTCATCCATTTGTCAAGATGTTCTGTCTGATAAATATCAAACAAGGTATTTGCTGGATATGTTACAGATGTCTGAGCACTGGCAGTTCCTCCTCAAGCAAACTGGGATATGGCGATGGTAACGAAAACGTTCCATTTGCCTTGGGAGATATCACAGAGATATCACAGAGGTCAGCTAGAAAGCTAATGGGAAAGGACAGTTCTGAGTAAGCACAGTGTCCTGAGGCTGTTCAAATGCTTAAATATGCCATTTGTGAAGATGCAGCATCCCAGCCACTTGAGAAGGATATTCTCAGGCCCTAATGTAGGACCACAATGAAAAGATGGATTTGTAAATGGGTATTACCTCTGTACCTATAATTATCCATTGTATTTTATATATAATTATACATTTAACATTTAAATGCAAAGTTTGGTGGTGTTTTTTTTTTTTTTTTTCTATAAACATTTCACTGGAGTTTTGGAATGAAATATCTACAGCAAGAACTGAAAATAAAACAAAATTAACTTTGCTAGAGTACTTTCCTGAGTACTAAAGCCAAGTGAATTACAGAAAATAAACATGTCGTAAGTAGCATGAAGTAAATTAAATTTTAATAGGATTTTTGATATAGTTTATGAACAAGAAAGGATTTTTTATGTTTACCAGAAATACAAGGGAAACCAACGACAAAATGAAGACCAAAAACCCCAGTCACTACACAAATCTAGTTTGACTGGCATTTAACTCTAACACAACTGGACGGTCAGTTGGTTTTCCATTTAGTATAGATCTTCAGGACATCTGAACTTTATTTAGTTGTACATTATGTAAGTGTGAGGGAGGAGGATTTAAAGCCATATAATAAACATGAACTTCATATTAAATGAGCTCACTTAAGGATAGAGACTCAGAGACCTGCATCCATTCCCACCAAAACTGTCAGCATATATCCCTTTGACATGAGTAGGAGCAAATAAGTGACCTGGTAGGCCTAGCATCTTGCAGAATCCCAATACGCATGCATGGCTTGGATCTTGTTTATCTTGATCTATTTTTTCTTTTCAGTTATCAGATATCCATTATCTCAGGCTTGAAATTCTCAGCATGAAAGACGAAATCATAAGGCCTCAATAGTTTGAAGACAGAGTAACCTCCCTAAAATGTAATGTGGTACAGATGCTTGCAACATGTCACTCCTTCAATTCACTGGTAAATATCTATTAAGTTTTCCCTGAACCTTGAAATGTAGTCTAGCCACTCTTTTCAGGCATCTGGGTAAAATAAATCTTAAATTGAAAGTTGACCTCATCACCAAATGTCATTTATTTATATTGGATTTCATCCTTTTGAGTGGCCTCTCTGTACGTATTAGAGGACAAACAATTAAGGCTTTTGGTTCAGAGAAAGGAAGGGCATTGGAGGTCGCCAGCACTATGTATCAGATTTTAGCCAAGAAAACTTCTTTAAGTATGTTATTAAATCACAAAAATTACAGATTAATGCTCCACTAGAAGGCAAAAAAATGCTGAGTGTGCTTCTGGACTGTTCTCTGATGCACTGGAAGTAAGGCTGGAGACTGGAGACGATTAATCTTGGGACTGAAATTTAAGGCGAAATATTTATGTGAAGGACCCTTAAGACACATTTCTCTATGTCTTTTTTTAACTTCTCCAGAAGTTCTTGTAATACTCAGAAAAGTCTTTTAAATCATATTTCTTGTCTAGCACAGCTGTAAAATTATTTTCTTCCTCTTGGATTATATAGAGGAAAAGTGTCTTCAGCATTAGTAAGAATCTGACTACACAGCTATTATATAAAATAGCCTATCCCAACCTTTTTTCACTCAAAGAACTCTCTAATCTTTTGGGGGAAAATAACGCAGATAATCTTACAATGTACTACTTCTGCTCAGTGGATGAGCTGGAGGTATGGGGTGATGAATAAATAATGCACTTGGCAATAACACATTTTTTCAAACTGTCATGAGTGCAGTTACAAAAATTCTAGATAAGCTTTGAAGCCACATTAGGAACTGGCTCCCAACTAAGCCTGCAGGTACCCAACCCACTCTGTGGAAATAAGTGTGTGCTTATAGCATTTGGACTTTTGTTTTCTGTTGACCGTCACAGTACAGACCACCTTTGGAGGCTTATGGAGCACGCTACTGTGGGAAGAATAGGTTAACCACCACGGAGTGTGATGATGAGCATGGTTTTACAGTTCACTAACATTCTGGATTATAAAAATGAAACACATTACATCACACCCTTTAGAAGTCAGACTTCACAGAGAACAAGCAGTCATACTGCCTCAGGACACAAGAGACTGCTCTGCCACAAGACGTAGGCGATGTATCTTCAGGACTGGAAGATGACCTTTACACATCAATGAATTATTCAATGAAGACATCTCCTAGGGGTAGGGCTCGTTAGCAGAACAAGGAATCGAACCCAGGTCTGATCTGTCTTATTCTTTGATCACTTCCTTCCCTCAGCAAGCCAACAGATAAAGAAAGGCTGAAGCATTTAGCTGAGTTTAGACCATGTGAACATATTCTTCAGCACTGTGGTCATGGTCAATTTGGCCCCATGTAAGTGGATAAAATGAGCAGGCACTCATCTCTGAGCTGCCATAAGCTGCTTTGCTTCTGAGCCTCTTTCTCCTCTTTCTCATGTGTATGTCGTAGATAAATGCGCTGAGGTTGTGAGACTGCGGTAACTGGAGGCATGCAGGTAAAACAGACATTTGGATAATCCTATCAAATTGTATTGATAACATTTTTTTCTGAAGCTAATATCACAAGGCCCTTCTGGTACCCGAATACTCTTGAAAGCCAATATATTAGTTTATTGCCTAACTCTGCTAGCCCTTTTAGACATTGTGGCTATCACTGCTCTCTGTGTATCACTAACCAGAGCTTTGATGGCATTGGAGCTTACTTCCAAACTTGAAAAAAGTGTCTTAAACAACCTTACACCAGGAGGAAAAAGTCACCTAGAAACTGAGCGCAGCGGTTGTGCACTCAGTTTACGTAAGTTACCAGCTTCTAAACCTTTCTTTTCCCCATCCAAATGTGTAAGGTCTCCAATAAAGAGTAACAACTTGCTGTTCTTTCTTGTTAGATTGCTAAAAAGGTTAGCAAAAAATCTTCCAGCCTTCATAAACTAACCAGGTTGCTGGCAGAAGTCCTACCAATTTCTCATACTGCACATTCACTAGTGTGCCCCAAGAACTCACCTTAAAATGATAAAACATCTAGGAGGAAAAAAAAAAAAAAGAAGAAAAGTTCATTTTATATCAACTCAAAACAAAAATATCCTCATAACTAACTCTTTGAAGGACACGCTGTGAAGGACTCCTGTGCATGTGGACTAGGCACAAAATTGCTGTCAGCACTAGGATATTGCCCGGGCTTTATATGCGATGATGTAGATGCACATGAAAGCCACTTGAAAACCGAAAAGGAGTTTGAAAACCACGCAGTTTGTCCATGTAAACATAGCTGATGTGTGGCTAGAGCTGAGAATGCTCTTTTGGATTGAATCTGTTTTCAAGCTTTCAAAGAAAGAAAAAAATGCAGTAAAGAACTTTGGAAAATTATTGTAGTTGTTCTAGGGCCTGAAGCCAACTCATCTTTAAAGTGTCCTAAAACCTATTCAGCCTGTCATGAGATTAACAGTTTTCAGAACTCTTCTGTGGCTCTCTGATGACACAAAATCAACTTTTTCAACAACGTAAGGAATTACCAGGGAGGTGTGCTAATCACCACTTAGCACACAGAACATGCAGGTACAGCGTGGAACCTCTCTTGGTCCCAGAGCAGCCAATTTCATGCCCTTCACAGAGTCCCAGGGTATACCAAACCAAACACGAATGCAGAATTTAGTGGTTGCAGGTTATCTGTCCACAAACTTTCTATAACAGCCAGAATATGGCAGCAAGATATTATGGTGTGATGTGCATTAAAACTGCCACAAGCAGGTCTTATTTCAGTTTAAGTACTGTTCAAATCTTACATGAGCAGGTCTGACTTTTCTGTGGAAAACTGAAGGTGTGGAGTCTTGGCCCCACAGATGCACTGGGAAATTTGCCATTGATTTAGTGGAGCCATTATCTCAACCCCAGATCTTGAAAAGATGTAATAGGTACAGCACTTCCCAGTGTGTTCTCTGGGGCCAGTCAGTACAATAAATATTTGCTAGCTTTAGCATGAATAGTTCTTGCCGAATAGCTGCCTCTTTAGACATGCAGGAAGACAGCCTGAAACTCCACCAAAAGTAGCTACAAATAGCTGTCACATTAATAGCTGATCTGGTAATGGCATAAAAATCCATTTTTACAGGCAGAGGATGAACCATACTTTTCGTGTTTTTACTATTGCACAGGAATTGCAAGGAAAACACTCATAATGATCATGTAGCTGCACAATGCAGCTTAAAGAACAAATGAGCGAGGAATGCCACTGTTTCTCTTCCAGTGAAGTCTGTGGAGTTTACCTTTTTTTTTTAACACCGACTGGCATGCCTCATTCATCAGCGTAGACTTTTATAACAAACTATTACACAAGATATGTGTCCCTCTGTGAAAACTCGTGATCTGTTTGTTATTGCAATTCTCTAGCATGAGCATAAATACACCAAACTCCTTGAATGCTCATGGTAGTCAGCCTTAGAGCAGCTGCTAAACAGCACTTAATAAAAATAAAATACTAACTCTAGCCATCCTCCAGCTCTCCGTGCCCCTCTTTGCACTCTTAGGAAACTTCCCAGTTAACTGGGAAATCAGACACATGGCAAAACAGCCATGAAAAAGCATCTGTATAAGAAAACTGAAGTGTACCTTACCTGTCAGTCCTGCAAAGTCTCATGCTCGATTTATGCACTGACCCCCTGAGTATTATCCAAGCATCCACCAGAAAATCCTATTTTTTCAGGCATCTAGCCTTGACTTAATTTGATTGACAGAACATATTTTTCCAAGATGTTCTTGGATGGATACAGGATCAGTGGCTCCAGTATGTGTGGTGGGAGGTGGATGTATGAGGTAATTAGAGATGGGGAAACCCACTTTCTCCTCTCTCATGCACGTGATAGGATCAGTGAGGAGAGCAGTGAAATGTTCCTGTTTTTTCCCAGTGGTTCAACTTTCTCCCTTTGTGTGTGGGTGTGCGCCAAGATATACGCGTGTGTGTAGGACTCTGCTCCTCTAGAGGAACATGAATTAATTTTTTTTCTGGCTGCTCGCTGTGCACGTTTGGGAAGCTTTATTTTTCTGAGCTGGTAGCTAAGAACTGAAGCATAGACAAAGCAAATAATGCTAGGACTTGGGAGTGGAGTTGAGGAAACACAAACCTGGAAGTAAGCTCCCCAGTACCAGTAGTGTGAGAGACATGTGAGGATTGTTTGCTGAAATGAAAGAAGCAGTTCTTACCTATAATTTCTCCTTTAAAATCATGTAGTTTTCAAGGTCAAGATCCCTATCTCGAGCAAAGTGGGCAATCTTTCAAAGTGCTTGACAATTGACTTCTGGGGATTTCTGCAAGATAAATAGGTGCCTCATGGGGTAGTTAGCTAATACTTACCTGCAGACATTTTGAGTCAGAGCTTTTCAAGACAAACTCTCTCATCTTTCTTAAGGTGAACACATGCTACTAGTGAATTCTCTGCTGAAGAAAGGTATTAACCCAAATTTGAGAATAGGCTCCAAAGGGTTTGTCCAGCACTTACTCAGGATAACGCACACCTCCTCTGGGAAGGAATACTGATTGTAGCACGAAGCTCACAGTGTCATCTGCCAGATGTACTGACTAGTCCTTCCCCTATTCACTCTGTTACAGTGGAGGAAGAGAAAGAATGTGTGTACAAGTCTGTCTATAGCCAAACTTGGGAAAGGCAAGAGATACCACAGAACAAGCACTTAATAATGAGATTTATTCTCAATGTAAATTCAATATATATTTTCATAATCCAAAATTTATTTCAAATGAGTCAATTGACTGTTCAGAGTTAAAAGAGCAAGCTGGGGAAAAAACATTTCATGATTTTTTCTTCCAGCATGGTTTAAGCCTATTGTTTGAGTCAAAATTTTCTGATTTGGTCTGGGTTTTAATTTCATAATTTTCAACAGGAAGCTGAAAGCAACCTCCCCCCAACATGGTTCCTTTGACTAGCCAGCAAACAAGTGATTTGAATTGCTCCATCATGGTGCTAAAGAATGGGTCTAGGCTCTGACGTTACCACAGGCAACATTTTCAACACTTGCAAAGAAAATGGATCTGGATTTTAGTTGAAACTTGGGTCGATCTGACAAAAGACAGGTAAGCTTTGTGGCTTTAATATGTAACTTTGGCCTAAATTTCAAACAAACCTGTGGCTACTCAAGCTTTGGATTTAAGTGGTTTCATATGTCTCTCAAGCGCAAGTCATTTTCCTTAAATTTCAGTTGAGAGTCTGAGTTTGCTCAATCCTGAAAGTCAGAGTTAAATTTAGGGGTGTGAACCCTTCTGGACTAAAACTGAAGGAAATATTGGCACAAACCTCAGCAAAATGAAACAGCCAAAACTTGAAAGAGCTCTGATATATACATCTGCTCAGAAAGAGAGAGAGTTTAATAAAAGTCAGTAGTTTGTCATAATCATAATCAATTTAGTCTGTTTCACTCAGAATTTGAGGGAAAGGAAGTCCATTTAAGTCACCTATGGCTTTATGAGCACTTTGACTAATTTAAGGAAAGTTGACATTTAAATATTTATATTTTTGCTAACTTTTGCTACCTGCTAATCAAACCTAAGTTAAGTCAAGAAAAATTAAGAGGCATTTTGTTCTAACACCGCACTGAGAATAGAAAGAGGAGAGAGGAGAGGAGAGGGGAGGAGAGGCGAGAGGACAAAAAAGGGGAGGAGAGGAGAAAAGAGAAGCTTAACATTACATTGAGTTTGAAATCCATTAAAATACAAGTCATGAACATCTGATCTGGAAGAATTTTCGTGGGCATTGTTACATTTGGAGGAATTTTATGGCTTGCATAGGTTAAATTAGTTCATTATTCAAAGGGTGAGCTCACTCCATGGTAAAACATCAGGCTGAATTGGGTTATTAATCTCCAGAATTCTTTCAATTTCCAGTTTATTTTCAAGGGTTAGGGAACGTTACTCATATTGTAAAAATGCATAAAAAGATGCTATTTATCAAACATACCAAATTTCCCAAGTGCTCTAAATAACTGTTTAAAATTACATCAGATTGCAGAGACTGAATACAAGTGTTTGATAAAGCAGCATATGTAACAAATGTCTCTAACTGAGCTTTAGATTGAGAAAATCCTCCTCACAAAAATGTCTGTGTTATAATGTGACCATTGTTTCTCTGGCTAATTACTGCTGTCTATGCCCGTAAGAAGCCTTGCTATAAAGCAACAGGAGCGTACACCTCCTATATGCATGGACTTTTTGGAGATCGTGTAGAGCTAGGGAAAAAACATACAAATGAAAACAAAGATCTAACAGTTTATTTTGCTGGGAATGAAATCTGTGGAGTCCATAATACACTCTCTATATTTGTTGGAGTATGTACTCATACATGAGTTACTAATTATGGATAAGAGTGTCAATGTGATAACCAGCCTTATGTGCATAGTGCCATTCAAAATAGCTCCTTTGAACCTTGGACCATTTCCAAACTGCTCAAAGAAAAATATGTTTTAACTTAGGCCATTTTTATTTTATATTTTAAAAGTATTGTTCCATTTCATAGCAGAGCTAGCCACATAGCCAAAAGCTTACAGGTAGCTTGTGTGCATTTTGGAAGGTAGAGAAGAAAGTGAGCAACACCTGAATGAAGTACAAGGAAAAGATACATATGGAGAAAAATTAAATTCCCATTGTTGGAAATAGAAATATTTTAGAAATTTAAATATGTTTGTTGGAATTTGGAAAGATATAGCCACCTATCAGCAGAAAAATCACAGACTTCTTGTCCTAGAAGAACCATAGCTTTCCAATTTTACCTATATATTTGCAGTGTTTGCTCTCTATTGTAATTTTACAATAGTACTGGCAAAACAGCTAAAATAACTCTTTAGAATGAGCATTTCCCTGAACAGCCTTCATTGCAGTTGGAGTTTGAGAGCAACTTTCCATGGAAAATTGTAAAATAGAAGGTGAGACAGCATGCTTTTAAAACGTAAATACCACATTAGTAAAATAAAAAAGCTTTAAAGCCTTTAAAATTAAAATGACAGAAAAGCTGATCAGTGAAATATAACCCCCTTTTTTTTTATGTTACTTGTATGCATTAGGTTATGTATGAAATATAATTTTCAGGGAAAAACAGGAAGCTAATAATATTATAACCCCATATATTTTAAAAGCTGCCAATTTAAAAATACACAAATCATCAGCTTTACCAATTTGTTCCAATCGCTTCCTGCTGACGTCAAACAGAAATGTTGACATAAACTTTGTTGGGGAAAGGATTAGGACATACATAAACGTACAGAAGTTTAACAAAATTCCTGAAGACCACAAAACATATTCCTCTTAGAACTTAACACATTTTTCTTGTGCATGCATTAAAAACATGTTTTATAGTTGGTTATTAATTCAATCGTCTCACTAGTTACTTTTTCTACACAAACTCTCTTACTTATGTTCCTCATCATAAAACCTAAAATTTTGCTGCTGTTCTGTTGTGATCTGTATAGAAAATCTTGCATTTGAAAAAACATTGCAAGTGAATAGCAAGTGAAAAGTCTTTTCAAAGTTTCAAAACACTACTTTTAATATGCTAAAACATTAAGCAAAGCCAGGTTAGCAACTAAGAACATCATGTGACTTTATACGACATCTCTAGCATGTTTCTATTCAACTGTGCTCATAGAATCATTGAATCATTCAGGTTGGAAAAGACCTTTAAGATCATTGAATCCAGCCATTAATCTAGCACTGGCAAGACCACCACTAAACCATGTTCATAAGTATTATCTGTTGACAACTGGATTAATGCTCTAATGTATCGGTTGCTTATATTTATTTCAGCATAAAGTGAATACTGTTCTAGGCAAAACACAAGACATGTGTAAGTGTTTGCTCTATTGTAGTTGTGCCTTAGTTCTGTTCACATATATAAACCAATCTTTCTTGGACTTCATCAAGAACTGGCTTTTCTGTAACAGTGTTTCCTTTTCTTCTACACCTGGCTTGGGCTGATGTGGATGAGAGAGAAGATAGACTTCTGAGACAATCAAATTCATCACCCCTTCATTCTAATTTTGAAATCCCACTGGAAATAAAGTTATAAAAGATTACCCCAGTTTTTTCACTACATTCCCCTGGTTAAAAACCTACCATGAACTTCAGTGCAATGGTTTGAAAATGCAGTAATAAAAGAAAATTATCCGATATACTTAGCAATTCGTGGGGTTTTTTTATATTTTTTTCCAAATGTTGGCTATCCTTATTTTATTCCAAGCAGTAAGAGGGAATAAAAAATGATATTTTCTTATGATTATTACAGCTGTGCAGAGTTGTGATGAATATGTATCCACATATAAAAATTTCACTTACTTCAAGACTGATAGTATATTATTGATTTGAAATGCC
>VZTL01011949.1:0-11526 GCA_013400535.1 Scopus umbretta
CTGTATGACTAGCTGAGTCATAACGAACCGCCATCAAGTCCTGATTGCTACTTCATGCCCACTGAGCCCTACACAGGCCAACTCCCCCAACAACTATACTGCAGTTCATAACCACCTACCTTAAAGTACAGTAGCTTAAATAAAAAGTCTGCATTAATTTTTGCTTCCTCTAATCACAGAACATAATTCGGACAATAATGCTATGCAGCTTCCACTAAAATGGTCACAGTCTAGGTTAAGTCATATCTATAAAAATTAACAACTGTCACAAGTATATTTATACAGTAAGTCAACTGTTAAAAATACAGTCGGCCACACAGCTGCATATCAGCAACATTCATACCTGTCACTACAAGGAAAAAAGCCACTGTAAGAAAATTGTCTACTGTGGGGGTAAGGAGTCACAGGGGTACCAATTACATAGTCTTAAACATTCAACAGCTGTACTGTGCTTTTGGGTAAAGCCTACAAGCCAGCAAAGAATTTGAGCATATGCTTAACCTGAGGTAGCTAACTAATGCCCTTGCTGAGTCTAACAAAAATGCTCAGTTACTTAGAGTTTGGCATGTGCATAGCTTGACAATTTGATAGGAGCAAAAGTGAAGAAAATACCACTTCTCATCCAGCTGCAAAACAAGCAAATACTGAAAATTCTTGTCAACTGGCTCAACCAACATTCTTACAAAAAGAGACAAGTTCCTGCACAAGCACATGCCCAATACTATTGCTAATTTAACTATTAAAACAATTCTTTACATTGACATAGACAGCACTAATTTGAAGTGTGTTTTTCTCTGAATGAGGTACCACAAAATTGAAAAAGTCAACCCCATTCGATTTACCAAACACCTGGTTTTAATAGTTTACTTTGTATTCTGCTTGTTTAAAGCAGTGGGAAAGGTAAAGTTTCCAGGGATGTGAATAAGTGGAGACAGAAACCAAAAGCTTATGGAGCCCCACCACCTTTTGGTCTTCATGGAATCCTTGTTAATGTAAATACAGTTGTGGCCTCTTCCTTCCAGGTGTGGTGTGGTGTTGGGTTAGTTAAATCTGGAAAGGGAGAGGATGTGGGAACCTGCCAACATTAACGGAGGTTTCCGGAGGATGAGCGCTCTCAAAGTTTGAAATGCTGAATAAAAAATCTTTGTATTTTTCAGAATACCTTACTGTGTTTTGGAATTTTGGTGTATTTCTTTTGAGAGAGGACAGAATTCAGCCTCTCATCTTACCAAACCAACCCTGCAGTCAGACTGAAACTAAGTCAACATGTTTTTCCAAATGCTTTCTCATAAAAAATTGCAGTATTTGGAACTGAAATATGAATTAAACCTCAGTGCAAAGCCTTAGTGTCAGTAAAACAGACTGACTATGAAAGTTACCTAAACAGGATACTGAGTTTTATAAAGATTTTACCTTTCCATATTTTTAGGTATGCCACAAAAATTCAGATACTCCAAAACAGAAAAAGAATGGCTCCTATATCCTTCATGGACAGAATGAACACAGTAGTTAGTTTGTGCATTGTGAAGAGTATCTTCCATTTGAGATAATGACTTTAACCTCTGGTTATTTGCATGGACTGTATTGTAATATCACTTTAACCTCTGCTTAATTACTATTAATTACTATTAAATTAATTACTATTACTATTACTCTGGTTAATTACTATACAAATTACTATAATACAGCTCAAATGAAGAGCCTTATATGAAACATCTCATAACAGTTGTTACAAACAGCAGTTTTCAAAAGAGCATCTTATCTCAAACTGCACACAGTGCTAAATAAATTACTTGTTTTTATATCCTGTCACTGACAACTTAATACCACAATGTTCAGAAGTTACAAAACAATATCACATTAGGGAAGTTTCCATGAAAGCTGTGACTATGTAATTCTATTTACTGAGGTAAGTTTTTTAATAATTTGTAAGTTCTCTGTTTCAGTGAGATCTTGTGGCTGAGAGTTTGTTCAATGTGATTACATGCACATTAAAAATTATTTATACAGTTGTGCAGAATTCAAGTTAAAGTACAAAAAAAGTACAAAGTAATGGACAGCCATCCAGTAATGGACAGTAATTGAGAACACTGCAGGTAGAATTGAAGTGCCTACTGTAGCTTTTCTCAATAAAAACTGTCTACAAATTTCTGTTACCATCTTCTCTTCATCAAATAAGCACTTCTCTTTACATGAAAAGGAAAACTAAGAAGCAGAAATAGATTTTCATTTATAATTATTCTGAAGGAATTAATCTAGAGAAAGACTAGCATGGAAAACCCAGAGAACACCTGCTGCTTTTATTTCTTCTAGAACACTGCAATGGAATGGTGCTGCGTAGGCTTCAGCATTGTACATATGCAGCTCCCCTTCTTCAGGATAAGCTGAAGAACAGAGTTGCAAGCTCTGAGATTCACCTATCAAGTTACAGCAACCCCAGCAGTTATTTTAATGTTTCTAAGCACGACCCAAAATCCCCTTCTTTTATTCCAAATAATCATATATTTTCCCAGCAACACCAGCACAGGATTGAAGTTTCTGAAATAGACTTATTTCATAAGCCTTAGAAGTTCCAACAGATGCATACCTATTTTTCCATAAAGCTCAAGGCTGAAATTCATAATCTATACCTACTGGTTTGATGGAATTTACAAGCTCTGAAGAAATCAGTCATATTTTCTCCCAACATCCATAAAATATATTTATCCATGTAGCTATATTAGTCATAGCAATCCATAATGCTTTTATCCATAAAGCACTATGGATAGCTATATGACTATGATACTAACATTAACTGCATGACTTGAGGTTAAGCTATATAGACAGATGATTTTTTTTTTTTTACTTTATTGTTAAGGCCCTATTTCTCAAAAAACTCACCAACCAATTAAAATCAGGATTTCCAAATGTCTATGGGCTATGTATAGGCAATTCCAGGCAGAAACAGCATTTTGCCTGTCTTAAAAAAATGGGATATAAACCAGGATTATTGTAAATTTAACACTGAAGTCATCACCACTGTCTGCACTGTAAGTCACTAATTTATAGACTGGAGCTTCCTGTTTATCATCGTATGTTAACTGTGCCAGTGGAATATAATGGCAGACTCAGGATCACTATGCAGGGAATTCATCCTTTACTGAATGTTTTTTTGCAGCCAAAAGACTGTGCAAGTATTTTCAGTGAAAATCAACATTTGGCTCTTCAAGCAATAGGACTTTCAGAACACTTACAAGTTGACTACACAGAACAGTCAGCCAAAAAATTTGCAAGAAAGTACAGACAGAGGAGTATGACCCAATTCTGTCAACTTACTATGTGTTAAGAAATAAAGAATATACTGTGAAGTCCTGATGCCTGAAAGCTGAGTAAGAAGAATGATGAATCTCTTGCAGAGTAAAACTGGGATATATCACTTTCTGATTTCCAAAGGATTTCAAAACTAAAGCTGCTTCTATTAATGTATATCAAGCAAACAAAAAGTTTATCTTTTTGCTATCTGTGATAAACTACACAAAAGAATTGCACCTTCTGTTTTTTTTAGTAAACACTGGTTATATTCACTGCAACTCCATCACTGTTTGTTCCTTCCATCTACGCAGTAAGATGAGAAACACTAAGAACAACAGAATCAAGACTCTTGTCTCAAGCACCACCAGCAGGCATGTAAAGCTCACCAATCTCTGTATCCACAAGCTCTAATAGCAGAAAGGAGAAAGTCCATCTCTGTTTACCCGACTATCTTCTTTATTTATATGTAAATTAATGGAAGAGAATGGAAAACATTATGATTACACAACTAAACTGAAACGAAGCACAAACTAGAAAGTCTTTCCCAATGCTACAGATCAGTAATTCCCTGCCGTCTTCAGGAACAAAGAATAGGGACCCATGAAGGTCTAAGGGAAGCTGATAGCCAGGTTCCATAGTTGACAAAGATTACCAACAACAGTGCATGACCAACAAAACAAATCTCTTCACAACCCTGCCCAAATGCACCAGAGAGTATCTGAAGACAGTTTTGACATGCACTTTAAGTTTTAAGAATATGCCTAACTTCTAATTAAATGGAGGTACTGTGGATTCTCCTAACTCCAGCATGCACATTTCCAGTAAAGAAGGACCAAAGTGATCATATAAGCAAGAACAGCACATTTGCATGTTTCATCAGGTTTCACTGAGTTTTCCTCTGAGCAAAAAGACTAAAGTTTCTCTTTGTTCACTTTCTGCCCTTGCCTGGTAGCAAACTTCATCCAAGATGAAACATGGAACTAACCAGAATTTAAAATTAAAAAAAAAGAGAAGAGAAGAATGGTCATCACATTTTCATTCATTTTAATTGAACATGCTGCTCCATTTCAAAAGAATTCACTATTCATCATAAATTGATAAGTAGATCTGATAGGCAAATACATTTTTGAAAGACAATGAAGGATTCCTTAAACTATTTAAAATAGACATACACTAATTAATGTGGTTACTAAGTTACAGTAACACTAAGAAATAGTTTTTTCAGTTCAATAGAGCACTTCATGTTTCCTCACTCCTACAGAAAGTGGAAATTTAAAACTAGGATTCAGAAGACCTGCTTGTTTCGGATCTTAGCAATCCTCATAAAGCAGCAGGTAAGGGACAGGAGGAAGTCTTCAGAGATTTTTCAGAAGCTTCAGTCCACAGCAGTAAGTCTATGTTTACTAACAGCCAAGAAAACAACTCACTTTCTCAAAAAGTAGTATCTCACAAGGTCATCAAGTAAAATGCAGAGTAACCTATTTACTAAACACTAGAAAGGCAGGATGAAACAGACAAGTTAAATTTTCTTACATTGTAGATACAAGACATATGTTAATTTCTTGAATGCTGTTGAACTCTCTTACAATTCTGATCCTATCTTCTGATTTTGTATTTCCATCAAGTCTTCGGTAATCTAGCCCAGATGCCATACAGTATTGTTCCAGCACATCTAGCAACTGGGTGGAAAAATAAAAAAAAGATTAAATGCTTACTATTATCTTTTTAATTAAATACAATCACAAAGGCCATGTTTCTCAAATATATTTTCAATAGATCAAGCATTGAAAATAAGCGTAAACCTTCCTGATTTTGGTATCAACATCCTTGACAGTCTTTGGTTGTGCCTCTACAGCACTCAAGGTGATTAACGTTGGTCTGCTGTGGTCTCATTCAATCCTCCAACCCTGGCTGCCTGTCTCACCTCTAAGTGATGCTGAGTCAGCTCAACGCAATAACAGGAAGGCAACTTATACAGCTTCCTAATATTTTAGCAAGTTATAATGACTTGAAGTATGGTAAATGAGCACCAGAGCCAGCAGAGAAACAATCATAGAAATGTTAAGGTTGGAAAAGACCTCTGAGATCACCTGGTCCAACCATCACCCAAAAAAACCCAAAAAACCATATCAAAAAAACCAGACAAACAAAACAAAAAAACCCCATACCTACTAAACCATGTCTTGAAGTGCCACATCTAGATGTTTTTTGAGCACCTCCAGGGATGGGGACTCCACCCCCTCCCTGGGCAGCCTGTTCCAATGCCTCACCACTCTTGCAGTAAAGAAATTTTTCCTAATATCCAACCTAAACCTCCCCTGGCCCAACTTGAGGCCACTACCTCTCGTCCTATCACTTGCTGCTTGGGCAAAGAGGCCAACACCCTCCTCACCGCACTCTCCTTTCAGGAAGTTGTAGAGAGCTATAAGGTCTCCCCTCAGACTCCTCTTCTCCAAACTAAACAACCCCAGTTCCCTCAGCCACTCCTCANCATCCAGCCAGTTTCTAACCCAGCGGAGATTGAACCCATGCAGACAATGAGCCACTAGTGTCGCCACGAGAATGCTGTGGGAGACAGTGTCAAAGGCTTTACTAAAGTCCAGGTAGATAACATCCACAGGCTTTCCCTCGTCCACTAGGCAGGTCACCTGGTCATAGAAGGAGATCAGGTTGGTCAAGCAGGACCTGCCTTTCATGAACCCATGCTGACTGGGCCTGATCCCCTGGTTGTTCTGAATGTGCTCGTTGAGCGTACCCAAGATGAGGCGCTCCATAATCTTTGCCGGCACCGAGGTCAGACTGACAGACCTGTAGTTCCCCGGATCCTCCTTCCAGCCCTTCCTGTAGGTGGGCGTACAAGCTGGTATGCACAGCCAGGGTTCAAGAGACAGAGTGAAAGAGACTGCAGTACCCAGCAGTCAGGCTGGTCTTGAACACCATGAAGCAGAGCTTAAGACACATGAGCATTTTACTACTACATCTAAATATTAAGCTTGCAGTCTGCCTTAAAGCCACAAAACTATTAACAATTTAAGACTCTGAACTATCATTCACACTATTATTTCTTAATATTGGTTAGTGTTATCATTAGGAATATTTAATTAAAGAAAGCCATATTACAGTTTGCACCATTTTAGGAAACGCATTATTCCTTAACAAGAAAGTCACGGAGCAAGTCCCTTAAAACTGAAGTGCACATACACCTCTTGCCCCAGTTAAACTCGGTTTTTAGTTCAAGCCAACTGGTGTAATAAGTCTCAAGGCTGAAGTTTCATCACTGGTGACAGTCAAAAGCCTACTAGAACAGGAAATTTAACTACTTTCAGTGCTAACAGGAACGATACTTCAGTCATATTTTGTTGTGCCACTGCTCTAACTCAAGATAGAACAGCTGAACCCAGTATGAGCTAGCTATACCTGAAATAATACAGTTTTAAAAAGCTCTAAGGAAGGCAGCAGTGTTACACCTGTTTTGCCATCACCATTTTTATCATGAGATAACATAAGGTTCCAACATGCTTCGGGAGTATGGCACACTGTCCTCATCATTATTTCCCACAGTACAAGGAGAAAGGAAGTGTGGTTGACAGCTGTCACCTCAGTGCTTTAAGGTTCAGAACCTACTGCTGCAGTTAATTGCTAACAATCATACAGAGCTCACCTTTGTGGAAAAGGAGAAAAGAAGAACTTTATCCTTGTTTTTTCTGAAGTGATTTAGAAGCTGCTGAAGGACCTGTAAACAAACCACAAAATACAAATGAAGAGATTTTATTTGCAGGTCATATCACACACACTTACTTGTTTTATCAGCCTTTAATCAGGCTACACTATAATAATTGTTTGCAAAGCCAAACAGAGGAATAACAAAAACATTACTAACATAATAAACGTGCCAAAGGTAATTGGAAATCCCTGGTATATAAAGGCCATCATACTAGTAACAGATAAATCCAGAAACTATTTGTGTCAATGCACAGACTGCAACAAAATGTTACTTATCTCATGTGCTAGCTCAGCTTGTGAATTTTTGCATTTAGCAAATGCACACAATTCCCCTGAAAACGGGAAGGTCTGTTTAAGTTTTCTGTACCACATCTCAGTTCAGAACTTCTTGGAACTTGTCTTCTTAAAATAATCAGTGAGATCTATGCCCCTCCCCACTCCCACTCTCGTCTGTTGCTCTGTTTACAGTAGGATCCAGCTTCCCAGACTCTGCACAGACCTTGAAATGCCAATAATCTGCCCACACACAATGTTCTTCTGGTGGGGAAGCAAATAATCCAGAGCCTTGTGTATAACAGTGATACTGTTATTTTCAAAAGAAGCATGTCCACATCTGGCAATGGCAGTTCCAGAGTACTGTGCAGAAGCAATACACAAAGGAAAGAGGAATTTTCTGTACCATGTCTGTAGCTTTCTCCCACTGGGCAATAAATATTTTAAAATTATATTTATTCAGTGATAAATACACAAATTGTTAATCGACACCGATTTCACTAAAAGCCTAACAAGTCTTTGACAACCAAAAAATGAGGAATGTTTATATTAAACTTACAGTTCTGGATAATATCTAGAATACAAAATAGTAATTCTACATCACTTACAAGCTCTTTTGTATATATTAGCCAGCCAGTTACAGCAGAAAACAAGGCAAACAAGGTAATTTTTGCCTGGTTTCACTGTACAACAACTATAAATCAGGATGTATTTTACTGGGAAAAAAACCATATCAAATCCATCCTGTCTGTTTAAATAAAATGGATCAATGCCATGCCCATTGGTATTTTAGGTATTCTGGTGTAAAGAACAGGTCTGATGAACAGGGAAAAGCAATGAATGCATCAGATTTGCATCAGAGAGAAATCAATTTTTTGCTTGCACACCAGAGTATTATCCTGAAAGATGATAGTCTGAAAAAGAAATACTTGGTCATACTCAAGCAACAGTTACATGGTCTTTGTAACAGTCCACATGGATTTAAATGCGTTATCTCCCCATGACTACATATTACTGAGTTGTTTGACTGTGATAAAATTTTACTTCTCACATCTGAGAATACCATGTACATATGTCCAAGCTAGCCTAGAGTGTTTTTAAGGCTTCAATACCATGCCTACCTGGGTTAGGGTTATGTTTAATAGTGGAAGTTACTATTATTTGCAAGGTGCTCCAATAGACTTCCATTTTCCTACTGAAATAATGATAATATGCCAGGCAAAGTAAATTGATCAATCCAATAGAGTTATTCCAAAGACATTTATATTAAGAACAGTATTCCAAAACTCCACAAATGGATGTCTGTAGAAACATTACACTTGTAGTTTAAAAAAAAGTTTTTTCAAAAGCCCAGACACTTAACAGTCCTTTTCACTTAGAAAGCACACAGAGTCTCTCTGAGCCAGAATTTTAACAAAACTGTGGAAATAGTCAGACAAAGCAGCAATGAGAATTACTGCAGGCTTTTAAAACTACCCTCATTCTTACTTCTTTTCCAAGCAGTCCCTGATACTTCTGTGTGAACAATCTCAACCTTTGTGTTTAAAAAGCAATGGAATCACTTGTCCTTACACTTTTGGAGGTCCCCACTTTCTTACCTCATGATGGAAAAAGGCTAGTTTCCAAACAAGGCAGCTCACTCCTTTCACTTCAATTCTCACATATTCAACTATTTCAAGTTAAAAATCTAGGCATGAAATTCATTTTGCAATAGAAAGTGTAAGCAAATTCTTCTGCAAACTCTTATGTTCCGCCGTATGATTGAAAATGAAGGGATAATTCCAAAAATAGCTGAAGTTCTGATCAAGTTGCTGCATTAATACCCACCTCCCACCATAACAAGGATGTATTACAGTCATAGGTACACCATCAATGCTTATACATGTATATTTGGACCATAGGGACTGTTTCCAGGCTCATTATAATCTTAAATTCAAAAGAGCAAACATGGGATGCACATTGTACAGCTTGCAAAACACGTAGAGGTAACTGCAGCCACAGCACAAGGAGGACACAAACACCAATATGCCACACTCTCACACTTCCATTTTAGCAATTCTAGTTTTACGGGTAGCAGTAGGCATATTCCACAGTAGAAAAAGCTATGTTTGCCTACGCGTTTTATCTGTTTGGTGAGAGAACAGAAGATATTTCAGGAGATAGGTTACACCTTTTCAACCCTTCAAAACAGTTACAACTGCGTAGCTAATGAACTTTGTCAAATCCCAGCCTTTCCCCTGCCCTGAATAAATTAAATTTCACTTAGTATCTACTATTTATAGAACAGAAAATGTAAAGTATTAGTGAGACAAGGCTATTAAAACCATTTTAATATAATTTGTCTCACTTTTTCCCAAATAAACATGTTAAAAATATATAAAGCGGTTTACAAACTGTAGTTTCTGATGCCTCTCCTCTGATTACTTTCTGATAGTAAGAGGACCTACTAATCGGAATACCTTCTGAATTACTTTTCTTCCAGATGATAAAAACCAAAATCATCCCAAACAGCTTCTGTTTTGAAATTCAGAATAGAAGATAAAAGCTAGACAATCTTTTCTCACAAGACAATGCTCCAATGCAACCAACAGCAGCAAAAAAAGAAAAAAACACCACAATATCAGACATGTATGAATTAATTTTTGGCACCATAATTATTATGAAGTGGAATTTAATGGACTCAAAACCCACCTTATTTTTCAATGATGGTTACTAAGCCCATTATACAAAATTTCTCTGTCCAGGCACAGAGATATCACCACACTGTTCAGAAAATTCTGTTTACACTAGATATATTTCAAGAACTGACAAATAATTCAAGTTCCCCTTAAAAGAAAAAGCAGACCAATTTCCCATCAAAGTAAGCAATTCTTTCAGTGATTCTTAGATAAATTCTATCTAGTTTGCAATGGACTGAAATAGACACTGTAGAATTCTAAAATAAAGAATTTGTATAAATTTGTATAGATACATACAAAACCAGAGGTCATCAACAATGGAAAAACATTCTGTATGTCTACTGGGCTGTCATAAATGCAGCATTTGAAAATGTTTCCATTCTATAATTAAGTAAAAAACAAACCAAACAAGCAGAACCCCTCATAATACCAGATCATAGTTTCTTATGTTGGAGGAAAGAAAGGTCCATGTTACTTTGTACCTTTGCCTACTATCACTGCAGTGCAGTGTCTGATCTGACTTTTTTAAAAGGTCAGAGTAATATAATGTTCTGTGAAAGAATTATAGCAATTTTTTTTACTTCCTTTCTTACTTTTCTATAGAAATTTATATTCCACTTATATCATCTACCACATACACTGAAGAAATATTTTTCAATATTAATATATCTTCAAAAACACAAAGTTGGATTTTAAAATCCAGTTTCCCATGACATACACTGCATTTCTTTTTAAAAGTGGAAATTCTCCATACCAAGGCCCTTCTCAAGAATTTGCGCTTATTTAGGATTTGGGGTTTGTTTTTTTGGGAGGTTGTGGGATTTTTTTTTGTCTTGTTTTGGTGTGGTTTGTTATTGTTTTTTCAATTTTTTTTCTTTTCAATTACCTACAATCTATATAGAAAATACCTTGATATACAGGAATATTGATCAGTACAGACTGGTAACAAGCTAAAAGATCAAAAATTTTTGAAAAAGCACAGTCAGAAAAGTCTTTAGTGAGACAAAATGATTAGATGATTCACAAACAAAACAAAAAGCAACAACAAACACAACAGAAGTAATCACCATGCTAGGAGTTCATTATTTTTAATCATGTATTTCTCATCTCATTCTACTTGGGGGTTATGCTAGATGACCTTTAAAGGTCCCTTCCAACCCAAAATATTCTGTAATTCCACTTATCCTTGGGCAATTTATCCAGAAATGTAAACTGGCCTAGCACTTTTCTACTGGTAGCTCAGAGATTCATCTTTCTAACCATGTGGATTTCTCAATGTCAAAAGTAAACATTCAACCTGTCTGGTATCTCATCAGTATCACACAATCAGCACAAGCTCAGTTTACTTAAAAACATCACAGCCTCTGCTCTGCTGCCACCTCTTATCCCAGCAATGCAATATAGCAGAACCTTCTTTCTTGCCACCTAAGGCTGCTGCACACAAGCACAAGAAGAGTCCTAGTGCAACCAGCTACGGTTATACTCGACCCACACAGCCACAGCCAGCTGTACCCCGGAGAAGACACTGCTGTCTATGCTGCCCCAGAAGACACTCTGACTT
>VZTL01011950.1:7972-19997 GCA_013400535.1 Scopus umbretta
AATAGTTTCTGATTATTTTTTTTTTTTTTTTTTTTTGCATTTAGGTAAAATGTCTAGAGGATGAGCGTTTAAGAACAGAAGATGAGTTATCCAAGTATAAAGAAATCATTAATAGACAGAAAACAGAAATTCAGAATTTGCTAGACAGAGTCAAAACCGTAGATCATCTGCAGGATCAACATCAGAGGTACAGCTATGCATTTTGAGGAATGATTTAGAAGATTGTCTGGGATGTGGAAAGTTGGGGAGTTATTTAGTTGAAATTATTGATGCTTTAAAATGTATTGTAATTTAAAGAATCCCTGTCCTAATTTAAGGGTTTCGCTAATCTAAATCAATATTGCTAGTACTGGAGACAACCTTGGTGGCTTCTTGTAAGATGAGGGGATTGAGACTGATAAGTCTAATTCTTATATTTTTCATTATTGGAATAAGAAGTGCTTGCTTTCTGGCATACCCTGTAGGAAGTTGTCTTCTAGGTGTCTGCCCCGTGCTCATTTTATTGAAAGATTGGGGAAAAGCAACTGAACTGTAATGATAGATTGCTTCAAAATTGTGATGGATGAATGAAAGTATTTAACAAAAACAATTTCATGTATTTGACAGATGCTATATTCAGATGGTAGGGAGCACTTGTATTTCTAATGGCCTGGGATTCATTCTGCTGTATCAAAGTTTGCTCATTTAAGAATGTGAAAGAAATAATCTCAGAGAAGAGTTGGGTTTGTAGACACTCCTGAAGTGTCTGAGCATAGTCGTGTTTCTATATGGTACATACGGACTAGAATATACAAATGCTGTCTACTTGACTAGTTCTAACAGTGTTGCATAAATGGATGTAGTCAAATGTCATGAAGCTCATGAAGTTGAATACAGAGAGACGGTCTTCCTTGCGGAAGCTAATGACTGCATGTCCTTCTGTGGGATTGTCATGGTTTAGCCCCAGCCAGTAGCTAAGCACCACACAGCTGCTCGCTCCTCCTTCCCACCCCGGTGGGATGGGGGAGAGAATTGGAAGGGTGAAAGTAAGAAAAGTCACGGGTTGAGATAAGAACAGTTTAATAATTGATGTAACAATAATAATAATACATGGTGAAAAAGGGAAATGGCACGAAGAGGAACAAAACCCAGGGTTAAAAAAAGAGGTGATGTAACCACTCCACCTGCTGACCACCACCCAGCCCGACCCCAACCAGCGATCGCTGCCCCCCGGCCAACTCCCCCAGTTTCTATACTGAGTGTGACGCCGTATGGTATGGAATAGCCCTGTGGCCAGCCTGGGTCAGCTGTCCTGGCTGTGCCCCCTCCCAGTTTCTTGTGTACCCAGCCGAGCATGGGAAGCTGAAGAAGTCCTTGACTGGTGTAAGCACTACTGAGCAACAACTAAAACATCAATGTGTTGTCAACATTATTCTCAAACTAAATCCAAAACACAGCACTATGTCAGGTACTAGGAAGAAAATTAACTCTATCCCAGCTGAAACCAGGACAGGGATACAGGTATCTGTCACTTCAGCACTGCAATGTGTCATGAAATGGAATCTGCAAACTCCCTTGACATTTAAAACTGTCCAGTCACTAACAGATGCCCCAGGGTCTTTAATTTGTTCCCCGCCTTACTTGGTCTTGACTTGAATGCTTTTATTTCAATAAGGTTTCGTATCTTTAAGCTCAGCTTATCCCTAATAAGATACAACTGTTTTGACAGAGATGAACAAGAAATCAGTGCTTTAAAGGAAGAAGTAGATGGTTTCAATTCTCTGATTGCCGATCTCCAGAAGGACATTGAAGGTAGTCGGAAAAGAGAATCTGAGCTATTGATATTCACTGAAAAATTAACCAGTAAGAATGCACAGCTTCAGTCTGAAAACAATTCCTTACAGAGCCAGTTGGATAAGCTTTCTTACAGTGAAAGAGAGCTGCAGAATCAGCTGGAATGTGTTCAACAGACTAAAGATGATCTGGTGAGTACAGTGTGCAGCTTGTTTTTTGCACTAGTAAGATGTCTGATACTGGTAAACACGTGGCTCATGAATTCTACCTTGTGTCTTTACTTACCTGACCGCAATTTCTTGTTGAGTTTGCCAATTTTATAGAATAATAGCAGCAGGATATGAATACCTCGTGTTCCTAGGGGGAAAGAAATCCTGAGGCACCCTGCACTGGAATGAGGGGGCATTACTGTATTGCTCTTTCTGTCTTTCTGGAAAGACAGACTTGTTCTCTGTGCAACTGTCATTAAAACAATCAAAAGGTTACAATTTGTCTGTGAAACTTATTACTGTAAGCTGTTTCTTTGGTCCTGTTTGTACTATGAGATAAATGTAATTTTTAATAAACTTAATGTGTCATGGAAGGTAATGTGACTGCACTGTACACCTCTGCATGGCTCTCTACTGTATCACGTAGATGTTTTGGAGATAGTTCAGGAGTCTTACTGCAGTGTTGCACTGTGCTGCGTATTCATTTGCAGTGGTAGTGTTTAGCCTAAATAATAAATGTAAAATGTGAATGATTCACAGGTGAAAAGTGCAGAGTTAGGGCTGTTGAGCGTATGGTATGGTTGGGCTGGAATTTTTTTGTATACAACTGAAAATAAAACTATGATTTCAGGCCATCAAGTTGCAGAAGGAGGAGGATCAGCGAAAGCTAGAGGTTGAGACACTACAGGCTCAGCTAGCTTCAGAGCAGAAAGAACTAACAGCACTGAAGACCCATGTGGATGAACTGAAAGATGAACTGGCTACCCAGAAGCGCAAGCATGCAGCAAACCTGAAAGATCTCACGAAACAACTTCAGCTAGGTTGAAATTATTTTCAGATATAATGAGTCAGCCCCACCTGTAAGCCCCTTCACCATGTCTGGTAGAGGCTAGGGTCCTGTCTGTGTGTGCCCACTGTTTGAGTGTAGCCCTTCAAGCTCTCCCTGTCCCTAAAGACAATGAGAGTGAGTGAGCAAGTTAAATCTTGAGAAAACTGCAGTTACAGGCAACAGGCCTTAGAGTCAATTCTCAGTCTTAAATATAACATTTGAAATAGGCTTAGATTTAAAATGAAAGATGTATTTCAGAAGAGCTTGTTCTTGGTTATCATGTGTGTGACTAGGAAATGTCACTGTGGGTATACATGGATCCTGGTCTGCATAGGAGTATATTCAAAAGTTGCTAGAAGTTTCCTAGTTGTTGACTGTGTCAGGAATTGCTGGTGACGGTTATTTTTTTCGTATATTAAACAGAGTGCTTCAGTTTTAAAAAATGGATATGGAGAGACTGATGACTAATTTTGTCAACAAATAGAAATCATTAAATACCCAATAATGCATGTGCTCTGAATGCAAATAGATTTGAATATAATCAAATCTCTTTGAAATGTACTAGAAAGAAGAGATCTTGTTGGTATTGTGCAAGGCAAGTTCCACTTCTGTGTTTGTATATATATATGAACAGCTGTGCACTTTCCCTCTTGATCCCTGCTGAATGAGTGGTGCTTCTAGCACGCTCAGCTCCCAGTAGCGACACAGTTATGTGATCCCGGAACAGAGGTGCCGTTCTGTCATTCAGTAGTTATTTACATGGCAGTCCTAATTAAAAGTAAAATCAAATTTAAGTCTTATTGTTCCCAGTTAATCTTGTGTATGACATTACCTTCTTCAGCCAGCACCTGCTGCAGGGTGTAGGGATCTCGGTGAATGTTGCATCCAAGTGCTTCAGGGCTGGGGGCAGGGAGAGGAGGGGGGCTGTTCAGTTTTGGATTTTTTAAGATTTTTAGTTGCTACCATTGTCTTTCAGTTGTCAAGCCATGTTAAATTAGTGCAGGTCAGGGAGTTTTTGTATGTTGTGTAACACTGTGATTTTTTTGGGTTTTAATCTCCTGTTGCTAACCATAATTTTATTATACTTTTAGCACGGAGGAAATTGGATCAGATGGAAAATGGTAATTATGACAAAGAAGTCAGCAGCATGGGGAGCCGTTCCAGTTCATCAGGTAACATAGCACAGAGCGGGGCTGCCAAAACGATCCTTCGATCTTAATAAGGCTGCCATGGTGTGCTGCCATGAGCCTTGCTCTTTCTGTGGTTTGTGCATTTGCAGTGTGTGGGCAGCCTCCCATTAAAGCTGACAAAATAGCCTTTAAGCACCAAAATGCACTTGGCTGAATGCAATTGTAGGTGCTTATTCTTATTATGAGATCAGTGTTTATATATTTTGATTCTTTTTAAATGCTTACCTTTTTTATTTTATTGCCTGTAAGTTTGGAGGAAGCTCTGAGGACTACAGTTTATAGAGGACCCTCTTAAATGCTGCCAGAGGCAAAACAAAAATGAGCAGTGGCTTCCAATGTTGTTTAATTGCACTATTGACAGTTGCAACTGTGTAAATGATAAATCAATTGGTATGTTTAGAGGCATCAGTGTATTTGTGTAAAATTCATTACTTTGTATCTGGTTAGAAGTTATCTTTAGCACTGAAAACAACATCTGTTTTCTTCCTCAGTATCTTTGGGTTTCAAGTGTGGGTAGTTCTGTCAGTGTCCTGTAACCTCACTGTATGAGAGAGAAATACTTAGAAGAACAGAAAGAAAAGAAAATATTTCAAGCTGTAAGTGATCAGTGCTGCAGAGTGTCTATACAAAGGGCTTTTGTCAGTCCGTGCACAGTTTTCATAGTGGTGTCATGTGAGTAGACTCCGAAACAGATACATGTAAAATCAGCTCATTCTTATACAAGGTATGTGAAGGTACTTATGCAGGAATAAGCATTACTGAAGCAAGCACACTTATGCTAAAGGAACTATGCCCATGCTAGGGGACTACACTGCTGTTTCAGCATTTATTATTTAAATGATATAACAATTTATATATACTTTTTATATAAAAGCCCAGTAACATGTAAGAGGAACTGACATTCTGAAGAAAATATCCTAAGCTACTGAAATGTAATGAACGCATGCACTGCACTAGTGGAGATGTTTTACCTGGTATAAAAGCAAAAAGACCTTTACAAATATGGATGTATTGGCAGGGTCCCTCAATGCGCGCAGCAGCAACGAGGATCGGTCACCTGAGAATACTGGATCTTCAGTAGCTGTGGATAGCTTCCCAGAGGTGGACAAGTCTGTCTTGGTTGAAAGAATACTGAGGCTACAGAAGGCACATGCTCGAAAAAATGAAAAGATGGAGTTTATGGAGGATCACATTAAACAACTGGTGGAGGAAATCAGGAAAAAAACGAAGTATGTTCTGAGTTCTGTTCATAACAGTTTTTCAGTGTTGAGCTGCTGTACTAGACAAGTATTCCGGATTTTATGGAAGACAAGTAACTGTCTAAATGAAAATGTTTAAAACAATAAAAACACTGTAGTGACAGTAGATCTCAAAGGTAGGATTAGTCTTGGGGTTTTTTTCTCCTTATCTTTCCCCAGCAGTTAACAGTAATTGCTGAGTTGTTTACTACTAAAATTTTTCAGGAGGAATAGAATGGTGCAAGTGTTTTTTGGTAGCAAAATGGTCACCAGGTGGCTGATTGGAGGTAGACTGCTGCCGCTGGCTAACAGAAGAGTCCATTCTCTTCATGTGCTTAAAAGGGTGCTGATTGTAATTGTTTGTTTTGGAAGGAGAGTCTGCATAATTCCAGATGGTGGTCTGGTATGCATATCAAACAACGTATCTGAGCCAAAGGTGGTTGGTATTTAATGTGTGAGACGAGATTCCACTTACATGGAAATCTCATCTTACGGGGTGATGTCTGGAACTTGAGTTAGGAGGGGAGGAAGTTGTGGCATATACCTTCCTCTAGAAAGTACAGTTGTCTGTTAAGTATAGCCCTCACTTAACGAGCCTATACATTTATGCCCATCTGGTACCGTTTCATAGAACATGATCACAGCTTGTGAAGACTCTTGAGCAGAGACTGTAATTTTTGTCGTGTCTATAGAAAGCTTGATTCCTTGTCTGGAGTCTTTCAGCAAAGAAAACTAGAGAGGCATTTTTTAAGTACCTTTTTTGCTCCAGTAGCCATATTACTTTCTCAAAACACTTCTAAACAGGTAAACTTTGCTCATTGTAGTGACTGAGCTTACCAGCATCTCTTATGGCACTTGTGGTATCCCAGGTTTTCCTCTGACCTAGAAATTGCAGGAGTTGATTTTTATTGCCTTTTCAGTAATACAGAACTGCTTGAAAATAGAATTACTCTTATGTTAGGAATCTGAAGTTACTTCAATATCTGACTTTTCACTGCCTTGTAATGCTATAATGTTTTTAAAATTCCCCCACCCTCAGAATTATTCAGAGTTACATTTTGCGGGAAGAAGCTGGAACACTGTCATCAGAGGCCTCTGACTTCAACAAAGTACACTTGAGTAGACGGGGCGGGATTATGGCATCTCTGTATACATCTCATCCTGCAGATAGCGGTCTCACGTTGGAGCTCTCCTTAGAGATAAACAGGAAGCTGCAGGCTGTGTTAGAAGATACATTACTGAAAAATATTACGTTGAAAGTGAGTAGCTCTGCCAGTTCTTCAGCACGTTCTTGTGGTTCTAAGATACTGCCTTCAAAGAGATGCATGCTGTTAAAAGGAGGAGGCTTTTCAGAAGTCTGTTCATTGTGAATTGGTGACGCTGATAGCATTGGATTAATCGGAGTTCTATAACATGATCCATGTTGAACCTCTGTTCTGGGACCCATATTGTATGCTGCACTAATGGGCTGCTGCTTGAAATAGATTCTGGGCTGCCTGTGCATTCAGTGGGGAAGGGTCTCTCCGTGCTCTCCCCGAGTCATGTGAAGCCAGGGACATGCTCTACATGCCTCTACCAGGAGCTGGGTACCCTGTTGAGCTATTGGGGCAGCATGTCTCCTGCGAGGGAAAGATGGCAGGCTGGAAAATGTCATGTAGGCTGCCAGCTGGACTGCAGTGTTCTGCAGAAGTTGGAGATCTCTTCCTGTAATTATCATTCCCCATGCATGCTATACTTTCTGGACAGCCTGTAGACTACTAGTAACTGCAAAAAAAGACTTACTGAGAGCTTTGCATCCTTTATTGAAATGAGCTTAGTTTTCTCCAACTCTGTCTAATCATTTGCACTTGTTCTGGATACTTGGAAGTATCAACCTGCTGACATAAACAGTAATTTTAACTTATTAGTGCATTTTGTGCTGATTGACTCATTTTCCCTGTATAACTTACCCTATCCTTTTTTTTTCCTTCTCCAAAGGAAAACCTTCAAACTCTAGGAACAGAAATAGAACGGCTTATTAAACACAAGCATGAACTGGAACAGAGAATAAAGCAGACATAACTAAAACTTTTATGGAATAACCAACATGAAGATGCAAAAAAGGCAGGTGCTACAGACCACTGTTTTTTACATTTTTCCTGAAATTGGATTGCCTGCCAGCACAAGCATCTGGTATTCTGCATATACAGGCTTACTCGTGTGATCTACAGGGTTTGGCATCAGCGTGGTTCTGTCTACACAATACCAGCCTGAGGTGTTGCTGAATTTTACTACACACTACATTTATCTAAACTTTTATTTGAAATGACACACAGACGCTTTGCAGTGCATACTATGTTTTGAGTGAGTTGCAGTGAGACTTTAATTTCTGCACTGTTTAATTAAGAGACTGACTAATGATGGAGCTTGGAAAATTAAATTTATTACGTCTTAGTTGCTGTTGAACATATCCAGTGTTACTGAGCTTTAAGAGCTTTCAGACATTATTTCCTTGCATATTATTTCTGATACTTGGGTTGATTAAGCATTTTTGACATACGCATGGAAAAATGCTTTGTCACAAAATTTCGGGTTTTTAAGTGGTGGCCAAGATATTGCATATTTTCTGCTTTGGGTTAACATTCAACTGGTCAGTGTCTTTGTTCAAAAGAAGGGAAACAACAGTAAAATTAAGGGATTAAGAAGCTTTCTGATTCAGTTGTTGAGTATGTGTAATTGAAACAAATGTCAATTCAACAAATCCCATAAACCCTGGATCTTTAGATGGATGGATCTAAAGAAGTCTGGTATCAGATAATCGGTTAATAAAGTTCTCCAGCCTTCTCATAAATAACAGCATTTAAAAAATAGGAGTAAAACTCCTACTTTTTAAATAACAGCATTTAAAAATGCTGTTATCTGCCTGCCCATTGTTACCTATGTACAGGTAGACATCGTGATTGCATCTATATTCAGATGATCAGAAAACCTGTTTTCGAAAACAAATGGAAGCAAACTGAGTTTTCTCATTAACTGTGGTTAGACCAGCCAATGAAAGTAATGGTAAGAAATGGGAAATATATCTAAATGGAATTTTAATCTATTAGTTGGACTGTGAAAGTGGCACAAAAATCTGTGCAACTCCTTAATTTTACTGTTGTGAAGAATTAGTTTCTCAAAATGGCACGAACTGAGAACTGTCACTTAGTCCTTCAGTGGCTGAGAGGGTGATGGAGGAAGAGTATCAAGGTGACAAGATTCTGTTTAGTCACAATGTCATGTTCACATTTTAATTTCAGGGTAAGTAATGTACAGGATCTGAAATATCTATTCCAGCAGTAAATGCATAGATTTCTGTATTTATTGCCTTTTGACCAAAATGAATTGACCAGATCACAGTGTAAATATATACTTCAGGTTTTTATTAAATACTTGAACTTCCTATTATCATGAAAAAAGATTCACCGTACACTTACAATAGCAATGCTATAGCTATTTTAATCAGAAAGGATACTTTGGGGGGTGGGGGGAATCTGTCTTACGGCAGGCACCATTTGCATCATACACAAAACAAAATGCCTGAATCCGGCAGCACACAGGGGGATAATTTATCAAAGCATCCAGGTGACTTAGGGGTGTGTACTCCATTTTCAGGTGCCACTGAGTCACTTGAGCTTTGTAATGAACCAAATTGAGCAAAAGGGCCTGATGTGGTTTGAGCAGTTTGATTCAAGACAATGAGACTTCTTTTTTACTTTAAAGGTAGGCATCTCTGAAAGTCCTTGTGGGATCAAGACCTGACTTGTGGTTCAGAGAGCTTCAGGAGTCTTGGATGGCAGGTCCTTTCAGTATCAAAGGATTAAGTATTTCTTTAGAAAGGGAAGGTGGAAACAAATTATTTAAAACCTGACCAAGCATTGTAGAAACTGTGAGCCTTTAATCTGGGTGGGTTTTTATACATATATTTTTCTAATTCCTGAGAGCAATGGTTATCTGAAGTGTTAGGGAATTTGGGCCAGTCCAGTCATGGGACTACCTCTGCTTTACTGTTAAGTGATGTGAAGAGGAAAATACCTGGCTCTGCTCAAACAGATTTGTCCCCGGCTTCCAGGAAGTGAACAGGCAGTTGTTCGTGACTGTACTAGACCTTCTGCTGAAAGAAAGCATTTGGAACAATTTGCATGTCAAAACATGGATTAGCTTTTGTATGTTTGTGTTTTCATGCTTTAATGTACCAGATTTCTGGATATTTTCAGGCATTCAGCCGAATGACTCCAGTATTTTAGATACCATGTTAATATTGTAATCATTTAATGTATGTTCTCCAGGTGTACAATGTGAATGAAGGAGAGGTGTGGTGCAGATGGATAAGTGCAATGACATTGTGGAAATTCTTACTACTTTTTCGCGTGGTTGTTTCTCCTTTTAAGTTATTTGAGAAACCTAGTTAGCTGTCCTTCTGCCCTGCTGGAAATCCTGCTTCTTCTCTGTAGCACTAGTAACTTTTCAGACTTTTTTTTTTTCTTGGTTATGGAGACACAAAGCAGCCAAAATATCACTTTGTTTATCATGCATGGTATTTTCATGGACCAAAGTAATCTTCTAAAGGCGTTAATTTAAACACACCTGGTAGAGATGGAAATTTCATTCTAGCTTGCACGTTGGCAAATGACTATCCAGTAAGCCCAGAATGTGATGGATACATGACGGGGTCAGCCAGCAACTTTTCTTAATGACATTGCTCAATCCTGAGAGGCAATGGTGTACTAGCCATAAAAGTGTTGCTGGCAAGCCACCTGCCTGTTGTTTCCACGGGGTAGATTGTCAGGAGTGTAGTATTGTTGGTGCACTTAACAAGAACACTTCTGTGAAAAGGTGTGTTTCTGTGGGGTGGTTTGCACAGGTGAGCACCAGCTGGTGCAGAGTGGGTGTGAGGCTTGCATAGCAATCGCATTTCACATGCTCTTTTTTGGAAACTTCTAATGTTATGAACCTGAGTTTGAAAACTGTCTTCAGATAAACTGAATTTTAGAGAGAAGTTGATAAACTAATTTTGAAGGCAGCCTGGAGCAGTTAGCTACATACCTATCATTGAAATTCAGTGTCCATTTAGACATGTAATTGCCACAGCCTGCTTTTGAGAATTCCAAGCTTGTAGTTAGTTGTGTCCTACAGGCTTAAACATCTGTTTCTTAAATACTCAGGGTGCTCTTTTAATTTCAACATTGCACATCCAGATGTTGTTAGAGGCCCTACAGGAAAGCTGCCTATGCCTTTCCACCCTCTGTAAAATCCAGCACTGTTGTTGTTGAAAGCCAGACCCTCTGAACTGAAGAGTACCATTTTACACTATAGAAATCACTGGCTTTCTGCCACATAGACTTGTGTAATATTTTCAGTTTTAGTCTCCAGAAAACAGTGGAGATCGATTTGTTCCTCAGACATGTTCTCATCATCTTCGCTTGTTGCTGGCAACACCTGCAGTATCTCCAGCTACTGAAAGTGAAGTTACCCTCCTGAAATAGTTCTCATGACAATATTATGGTTCATAACTTAAAAAAAAAATAAATTAAAAAAGCGCAGATCTCTGGCTTCCACTGAATTGAGTGTAAAGCTGAGTGCCCACATGCTGCAGAGACCTGAGTTTAGGAAGGGGTTCAGAGGACAAGGCCTGTCCGAATGGGCCTTCACCCTTCCCGCTGCCAATGGAAACGACTGTGATGGCAAGTATCAGCAGTAGGTGGCACCAGAAATCAGATTTACTGTGTCTCCACTACGACCTGAAACCTGTCAAAGGGCAGACGGCTGTGCTGCAGAGGGAGCTGGGTGGTGTTTAGACCGTTTCCAAGATGGATGGGGGTTTCCTTCCCATTTTCGTGTTCTAACTGAAGCTATGTTGAATCTTCCAATATATGTACGTATGTTGTCTGAATATACACAGAATGTCTATTGATTTAATTTTGTAGATACCCGTTTCTGTATAAAGTTTTTAAAGATATCACTATACATTATGTATATATTGGACTTTGAAATGATAAACATACAAATGTGTGAAAGTCTGGTTTGTGTCTGTGGCTTCGAACCATTGCTGATTTACTGCTGCCTGACTCGGCATTGGGCTGACAGCTCTCCCTGAAGGCCTGCGGTGGTGGGGGCAGGGTGCTCCACGTTGGGCAGCCGTCTTTAGTGAGTGGGAGCCTCCCCTTCTCACAGTGCGGGAATGTCCTCATGATGCTTGTGAATGAGCACGCTGGGCTAGAAGCAGCTTAATTGCCAGCAAACCCTTCTTGCCAGCATGGATGCTGGCAGGGCACCGTAAAAGCCCCTTGTTTCCCCTCAGGTGGCTATAGCTATATATAGCTATAGAATACGATCTGCGGCTGGAGGCGATGCCTGCTGCCAGCCTGTACTCCTCTGCTGCACTACCTAAACAAGAGGTGGCACGTACCTTTGGTGCTGCGAGTCCGTTTTAACAGCAAAGCCAGGGAAAATGGGGCTGCGCACCTTTCATGCTGTACTTCATCTCTTGGAAATGGGTGAGACTCTGGGTGATAGGTGTGCTACAGTGACCTCCTGCTGTGAGCTGTTGCCTGTCCCAGTAAGTGGCCTTGATGCTGGAATCCTCTTTTCCCTTGTGTCATGTGAATTTGACAAACCGATAGTCCCAGTAGCAAGGACTGCTTCCTTGGCCACAGCTCCACATTTGGGATGCTATTTGCTGCTCTGGTTTATTGATTCCCTTGCAGAGACCTAATGTAGTTTGGTTTTTAGCCGTGATGATGATGTTTGCGGGGGGGGGGGGGGGGG
>VZTL01011951.1:4117-15962 GCA_013400535.1 Scopus umbretta
CTCACCACTCTTTCAGTAAAGAAATTTTTCCTAATATCCAATCTAAACCTCCCCTAGTGCAACTTGAGGCCATTTCCTCTTATCCTATCATTTGTTACTTGGGAAAAGAGACCAACACTGACCTCTCAACAATCTCCTTTCAGGTAGTTGTAGACAGCAATAAGGTCTCCCCTCAGCCTCCTTTTTTCCAGGCCTCATTGCTCTCATTGTCTTTCTTTGGACGCATTCCAGTACCTCAATGTCCTCCTGAACATAGTATTCGAGGTGCGGCCTCACCAGTGCTGAATACGGGGGGACAATCACTTCCCTAGTCCTGCTGGCCACACTATTCCTGATCCAAGCCAGGATGCTGTTGGCCGCCTTGGCCACCTGGGCACACTGCTGGCTCATATTCAGCCAGCTGTTGGCCGACAACCCCAGGTCATTTTCCACAGGGCATCTTTCCAGCCACTCTTCCCCAAGCCTGTAGCGGTGCATGGGGTTGTTGTGACCCAAGTGCAGGACCAAGCATTTAGCCTTGTTGAACCTCATACAATTGGCCTTGGCCCATCGATCCAGCCTGCCCACATCCTTCTACAGAGCCTTCCTACCCTTGAGCAGATCAATACTTCTACCCAACTTGATGTTGGGTTGTGATATTCCAGAATATATGTGAGTCCAGAATAACTGCATAATCAATAGAGACAACACCTAACTAGAGGCAGAAAATCTTGAGTAATAGGACAACAAATTTTGCTGCAGATATAATGTTACACACTGTCATAAAAATTGCAAAACATTGCAGAATGGTCTGCTGATGCTAGGAGAGAAACTGGCAAATGAAATTCCGTGACAATAAATACAAAGAATTGTATGGTTGAGCAAGGAAAAAAAAAACCCAAACTGAGCTGTACCTACATAACTACTAAATTTTTAAATATACCTGCAGAAAGAGATGTTGATTTAATGCATACAGCTCCATGGAAGTGGCAACACACCGTCAGGCCGGTAGTCAAATAGCATTAGGGATTATGAGTAAAAAAAAGTAGAGAACAGGCCAGAACATTTCCTTCCAGTCTGGTGTATACTTCTAATGTTCCCAGCACATTTCTGGTTATCCCATCTAAGAAAGGTGCAGAAATTGAAAGGCTACAGTTAAGGACAAGAGAGAGGATCAAAGGTAAAGAACAGCTCTGAGCAAGGACAGAGTGTTTAGCCTTGAAAAGGAAGAGATGTGGAGAGGCTGAAACAGAATTTTGCACAGCATGGAGTCATTACACAAGAACTAGTGAGTACCAAAAGAAATGATCAGCCAGAAGATTTACACAAAGAAGTGCTTGCTCACACAGTGCATAATTAAATCATGGAATTCATTGCAATAAGATGCTCTGGAAGTTGCAAATAGGTTCAAAAAGCAATTAGGCACTGCATGGAAGAAAAGGCTATCAGGGCCTGTTAAACTCAAAGCAAAGACACAACCTGCAGCACAGGAAAACCCCAAGCTGGAGTCTGCTTGAAGGTGGGAGAGTATGCCACAGAAGTGAGGCAATATCAGCATATACCTGATCTGTTTTGATATTCTTTCCTTAGGCATCTTCTATGACCATGGACAGATACAGGTTATTGAGCTAAAAGGACCATCATGGGATGCAGTATGACTTTTTGGTGTTCTAATTCCACACCTTGAGCTTCAAATATATCTGCACATGAGGTGTTACTTCAAGAAACACCTCTTTCAGCCCTCCCACCATGGCTGAATCAACCAGAACTGACCTGTACATGTCCAGAAAAAGAAGCAAACCAGAGCCTGTTCTTGCAGACTGGCAGTGTGAGCACCCATCTTGGTGTTGGTCTTTCCTCCCAGATCTTTTTAAACTATGACACTCATTAAATTAAAAAAAAAAAAGAAAAAAAAAAAAGAGTTAAGACAAAATTATGAAGGAACCCAATCCTTCACATACCCTCCCACTGAGAAGGACTATCCCACCTTCACAGTGGGATAAGCAGGAAAACTGGAATATGTCTACAAGGGAGACAGTTTGTTCTGGAAGGACAGGAAGGAAAGACAGTGTTGTGTTATACATCAAGAGCATGTGCATTTTCCAGGAAAATCAGAAGTGATGTGGGTTTGCGGGTCTTCTGTAGATCATGGACACCTGAAGGACAGGCTGTAGTGTCATTAAGGAATATCAAGTGCCCAAATATTTGTTGGGAAAGCATGGTGGGTTCAAACTATCTGTAAAGTCCTTGAAATAAATCAAGGACTTATCAAATGGTGGAGGAAATTATAACAAGAGAAAGTGTTTTGAATTTGGTTCTGTCTAATTGAAAGGAACTGGTGAAGAATCTAAAAAGGGAAGGTGACAGGTGAAAGGTTTGTGAATCACTATTCTACGAAAAAGGAAGGAGTGAGAGAAAAAAAGTAAGGATAATGGACTTCCCAAAGAAAAAAAAATAGCAGATTTCAGCAAGCCCAGGGAACTCATCTGTAGGGTCTCTTGGGAAGGTAATTTAAGCGATAAAGCAGGGCAGAAGAGTTGGCAGTTACAGCAAGAGAGTGTATTAAAGGCACAATAGCAGCCTATCTTGATACAGGGGAAGGACAGAGAGCACAGTGAGAAACCATTATGACTGCATCAGGAGCTTTTCAAGGGCCCAAAAATAAACTAAGAAAAAAAATTGACACAAAAGGCAAAAAAAGGTGCGTCATTAAGGATGAGGGTTAAAAAACTCAGGGAGAGTTTAGGATAAAATGTGTTACAGGTTGAAAGGTACACAAAGACTGGTAGGAAAAGGTTTTATAAATGCATTTAAAGTAGGAAAAAAACATAAAAAAGTACTGGTCCATTACTTAACAGGGAAGGAGAACAAATAGCACATGATGCAGAGAAGACTGAAGAATTCAATACTCTCTTTGCTGCAGAGTACGCTAAAAAATTAATTATGAACAGCTACTTAAGGCAATTAATTTTAACAAGAGGACACAAGGACAAGCTCAAACAGAAAATGAATAGGTTAAAGGATATGTAGATAAGATAGAGCTATTCAACTTCATAATGTATAATGGAATTCACCAAAGGATTTTGAAAGAGTTCACCAAAATAATCTATGAATGATTTGCAATTACCTCTGAGGACTTGTGGAAAACATGAGAGATGCCAGAGGACTGAAGGAGAGAAAGGAGGGTACTTAAAGAAAGGGGGACCCAAAACCATGAGGCAAATCAGCCTCACCTTTGTCCCTAGGCTGACTCTGGAAGGAATTTTTGAACAATCTACAGGCACCACGGTAAAAACAAGGTGATAGGAAACAGCCAGCAGGGATTTGTGAAGAATATATCATGTCAGATTGACCAAATTTCCTCCTTGACAAGGTAACACAAGTGCTGGATGAGGAGGCAGTGGCAGATGTGATTTAAGCTGACTTCACTGGGGCTTTCTTACAGTTTGCAGAATATCTATAAGCAGTTGGGAGGAAGATGGTATAGAGGATATTTTTTAAAATGCATGTTTGTCATTGAAAACATATTTATTCACACTCAGGATGGTATTTTCTCTTCCCTAAAAAGGTCGAACATTCAAATTGTGTTTAGCCAGACTCTCTCAGCTACCTTGGGGAAAGACAACAGGACAAGAAGTTGCCATGCATTACCTGCTTCGCAAGAACTGGCCTATACAGCCTTTTTCCCATTGGTAAGTGTGAGGAAGCTGGAGGTGGGATGCCCATTTATTAAAGGAGGGTAATTTATCATGTTTTGCCTTGGATGAGAACATATAACTTGTTTCTTCCCAATGATAATTCAGGAAATGCAAAAAAACCCAACCTCCCTTGTCTGCCCCTCAATGTGTAGGAAGTGGTCATTGCCCTGGTGAAGTTAACAAGCGGTGTCCATGCATTAAAACCTTTCTCTTTGATGAACCCTGTGCACAGGGGTGAAGTTTAGATTACAGACATGTCTTGGTTTTCAACAGTTAATTGGAGCTTGTTATCAAACTCAGAGTGCATTAGAAGGCATCCTATGAGGGTCTTTCATGCATGTGGCTCATTCAGTAATATCTTTAATACCTTGGATGAAAGTATAGAAAAGACACATAAGGTTTGCTGATGAAGTCAAGCTAAGAGGTGTTGCAGGGACCCCAGGATCTCAAACCAAATCGATCTTGACATATTGAGGAGTTGCTCTGATAAAAACAAAATCAATACAGAAGTCTTTTGCTTAGGAAGGAGAATTCAGATGCAAAATGGGAAATAACTGGCTAAGCAGTAATACTGCAGAAAAGTCGGGGTGAGAGCTGACCACTAAATAGGATTCAACAATATGCTGCAGTTGCAGAAAATGCACATCTCATTCCTGACTGAACTAACATATGGAAGACACAGGAGGTAATAAAAATTATTCTCCTTGATCTTGGTGGTAAAACCTCAGCCAGAATATTGTGTCTAGTATTGGGCATCCCACTAAGGTGTAGAAAGATTGGAGAGAATCCAGAGGATAACAGCAAGGATAGCAGGTTTAAAAATGGCCTGTGGGGAAACTGGCTTTGTTTTGCTCGGGAAATGATGATATGAGGAGGGATATATCAATGGTCCTCCAGTTCACATAAGGTCTGTTATGAAAGAGGACTATGGGGAAAGAGAAATTTGCACAATAGACAGTTCACATTAAACTGTTAGAGGATCTAATGCAGAAGGGCAACAGAAAGTCCTCAGACAATTTGGGGACCTCTACCTACAGATCTTTTAAAGAACTAGACAGACAGATATTTATCACTGATGAGATCAAGATACGCTTAATCCTGCCCTGTACAGGAATCACTGGGTGAAGGTAGGTCCTTTCCCTTCCTTCTCCCTTGTGTCTGAAAACCTTATTTCTACACTTGGGAGGGAGCTCTGTAAAGAAAAACAGAGAAGCCAGAAAGTTCTCATCTGGCTGGACAAAATGTGGAGTCAGGAATGAGCTGTGATTCTTTCTAAGGATGGCCGAAGGCTGGATTCAGAGAAAACAGAGGTGCCTCTCTGCAGCTGTGAATCAAGTATCAGACAGCCAAGATTTTAACACCCTCCCATCAGGATCTTCTGCTGGCTCACTCTGGATGCTGCACACGGAGCACAGGGATAATGGACCCTTCTTCACCCAGCATGTTGCATGCTTAGGATACTTTTCTAATATTTTGGACGCTGTATTGTATATGACCTTGAGAAACTTGCTAAAGGGAAAGCAGAGAGTCAATGGCCAAGAATGGGTAATTTCTGCTCCACATTCATCCTTTATCCGTTGAATTTAAGTCTTGGCACTTTTTTCCTACCCTGTGGCTCAAAGGATTAATAAGACAAGGAAAAGGTAATGAAGTTTTTACTCACAAAATTGTCAGAAAAATAAAGGAAACAAAAATAAGCATTCAGAAGATATTATCTAGAAATGTCATCTTTACTCAGAAAGTAGAGAATTATTTATTTCTGCATGCCTAGTAAACATATTTTTTATGCAGTTTTTCTGTCTTTGTCACCATCACAACTGCTGCTCCTGTCAGATTCCCTCATTTCACAGTTGCCCCCCAAAATTATCTACTTAAAGAGCAGGTAAAACCCATTTCCTAATAGGTTTCAGCTTGTGAACAGAATGGCATGATTTAAATCAAGTGCATGAATGGTTCTTGCAGTCCTTTAAAGCTGTCCCAGTTACTTCCTCCCAAGAATAAACCAGAGGTTACCATAAAGTCTGTTTTCTGTGAAATGAGAGGTAGCTTCTGACTTGTGATGCCTGCACTTGTGTCTTATCCCAGGCAACAGGCATTACAAAGGAATATTTCAGGGTAAAATTTAGCTGTAAATGCATTCTTGCCCAAAAAGCGCATCTTTTTCTTTGCAGTATACTTAGAAAACAAAATGTAGCCAAAGAAAAGATGCCTTGAAGAGACTGTTCCAAACAAACATGCTTTACTGAGGTAAAATTCCCTCAAATTTCTTGGACCAAGGCACATATTGGTTAATTTCTTTATAGAATTAAATTTTAAGAAAAGATAAAAGAAATTGTATCATCTAATGTAGCTCCCCTCCAGAGTAGGACACTTCTAGTACTGAGTTTTATTAGCCATGCAAGGAAGAAAAGGGGAGTCTGGTTAGAAGACTGATCCAGAACTCCTGTCTAGCAGAGATGCTCTGCATTCCTGCTACTGAATCAACACTTGCTTTTGCAGCTTCAAGCTCTGTGCTGCTGGTGGTTTACCACCACCGTGTTTGCACAGCGGGGCCCTCAAGATTGTCAGGATGATCCCCAGGACTTCTGCAGCTGAGGCTGGAGAACTCCAGCAGCAGGGGACAGCAATGGGCCAGTAGGCAGGAAACACCTGCCAATATCCAGGAGCATCTGGATCATTCAGGAAGAGTGAGACACTTTGATCTCAACATCAAAGCCCATATGGCCAAAAATAAGGCAAGGAATATGCCTACCATGATCTAGCCTGACTGGCCCATCAGACACTCCCACAGGAATGCCATGGGGCTATCAGAAGGGACCAGGTCTGGATGAAGGATGGAGGGTGGAGCATTGTCCTCTGCTCTGTGACCATTCAGGTTTAGCCCTGGGACAAATGGAGCTGTTATGGTTGACCCTTCTATAGTACTGAAAAGAGTCATCTAATAACAAACGGACCAAAAAACCCAACAGATGAAATAACTGAGACCCGCACAGCAGACTTGTGAGCTGCACTTCAGTGAAATTAAAGCCTTGGCCAGGGTAATGAACTCTTCAGAAAATGATGTGCAGTTCAAAACAGTGGCTGGCGAGAGTTGCATTTCCCAGCCAACAAATCCCTTCAGTAAACACTGGCAACCACATAGTTTACTCAGAGAGAGCAACCAGACTCCAAAGAAACACTTGCTCAGGCAGAGTCAGGCCCCTGAGCTCACAGCAGGCAGGAAACACAAATAAATCAGGGGAGAGGAGCTGTTTCAGTCCTTATACATCACACCAGAGCAACAACACTGCAGAAACTGGGAAAGTGCGTGTAAATGAGAGGATGAGCACACTGGGTTCATGAGAGAACAAAAGCAGGGGCTCTGAAACAGAAGGAGGAATCCAGTCTTAAATAATTATTTCAGGGCTTCATTTTCCTTCTAGGCAGGTTTTATATTAATAGGTTGGGTTTAGCAGGATTTCAGTATGATTATCTCATTGCCGTGATGGTGATTTGCAGTTCTATCCTCATTCTGAAGGGTAACACACAAGGAAGAGACCGAATAAGGCTAAAGCTTAACCTGCCTGTAGCGGCTGGACATCCCAGGGGAGCCCAGACCCGCGAGCATCTGCAGCGTTGAGGCAGCACAGTCCTGCTGGCTGCAGATCTGAGCCAGCTCGGGCAGGTCTGGCCTGAGTGGTTTGCAGCCACAGCAGGGTTAATCCATGCCCTGGATAATACCCTCACAGGTAATTAAGACTTGAACATAACTTGGAACCACCTGAGGAAGATGCACAGCGCCCTGTTCATTGCAAGGCTCATTCGCTTCGAAATTCAGCCACGGGCGCCTAAATGACACCACTGCAATGGGTTACACTGGGGACCAGCACATACAAAGAGAGGAGAGGCACTCTCCAAAGCCAGAAAAATCACTTTTTGGTGGGGTACTGATTTAAACTGAGGTAGCAGACAGATCTTTAATGTCCCTCCAATTTTCTTTTATTCAAATGTTCCACGTGGGAAATAACTAGTGTGTTAGTCGATGCTCCGTGCTGTTTAGATGAATGCACTGCATTATGTAAAAGATAAATATGCATATATTTCTAACACAGACAGTCAACTTTCACAGGACATGATAGAGAAACTTCAATTAATATTTAATGAGGAATCAATCAGATCAATAGCTGTGTGAATTTTTGCCGGTACACATACTATTCGATTGATTTAATTTATACAGAAACGATATCATAGTACTTACCCAATACCAGATTAATTATACAGAGACTTATATTCCCTGATCTGCTATTTTGAACTGCTTAAGTAGCATCGATGACTTTACTGAGCAAAGACACGCAGTTGCAAAGGCAAAGGCCCAAGAGTTCCAGAAATGACCAATATTTTCTGACATACCACCTTCCGGACACTCAGTTTGAGGTGTTTTAAAAAGGGCTTGAGTTTCCCCAGTCTTCTGAGTCTGCTCACGTCTGAGAACAAATCAGGATCCCCCACTCCAGACATGGTCATAAACTGAGGCACCCAAATTCATCAGCAATTTTAGAAATCATCTGGACCTAAAACAAATAGGCTTTAAAATGGGAAGATGAGAGTAAAACAAAAATTATTACCAAAAAAAAAAAAAAGCGCCTGGCAAAGAAAGCTGCACTCAAGTATTGTCTTTTTTCCAAGTGTATGTCTGTGTGGAAGTTGCTTTTTGGAGACGGGAGGGTTTTTTCTTCCTCTGATCTGATTCTCAGCACTTAGGAAAGCTGCCAGCAGCCGAGGAGCAGCCACGTTTCACATGCTTACCTTGAACTTTATTTGATAGAGCCTAAACCATTACATTATTTGATTGGATTAGGAGGACTATACTGCGGCATTGCATCATTACCTGAATTTAGTTGACCTCTGGGAAAATGTACTTCTGACATCTCGATCAATCCAGCCTTGTGTTCTTAGCTCTAGCAGGAGAGATGCTGAGGGAAGCTCCAACACAGCAGCCCAAGCCAAGCTCCCATGCAGGATGCATCCCCCGAGAGGGGATGGCCCAGGCGCTGACCTGCTTGTGCGACTTCTGCAGCCACTTGACTTTGTACAAGGTGACTGGCCCCAGCAAGGGAGAGGGAGCTCAACCAGGAATAACACAGCCAGGCAATGTGCTGAGAGGCACAGGAGGAGGGTGGAGGAGGGAGAGGAGGTTGTTGGTCTGTGAAGCAATTTTTCAAGCAGGTGAGACGCTTCTTCTCTTTTTTTTAAATTTCTTTTTTTCCTTAGATTCTCAAACAGCCTCCATTTATCAATGTATGAAGGACATTGATTATAAAAGAAATACCCAGCCCATAAGACGACAGGGCTGAAGCTGCTGCAGACTCTCGAGATATGCCAGTACAGTGACACGATCCAAACTGGGCTGCCCAGGGAGGATCATGGTGGGTCTGTGATTCCCTTGGGCTAAATTAATGTGAAACAACACCAAACAATCAATTAAACACTTTATTGATGGTAAAAAACCAACCTGAACTTGGCGAGCGTAACAATAGGGAACCTGAACTTGGAAAATGTAACAACAGGCAACGTGGGTTCTAATTGGAATACTTCTAAGAAGAAAGGAAAAAAGCAGAAAGGGGGTGGGGGAGAGAGAGAAATACCACCACTCTTGGATCCCATGATGTCAGTGGTAGCTGTGGCAATCCTCCGGTGGTGGGCACACTGCTTTTGGACCGCAGGGCCTCCAGCTGCACCAGCAGCACTGGCACCAGGTGGGAAAGGCAGGTCCAGAGCAGCATCAGTGTGGAGTCCTCAAAATTGTGTCTCTTATAGGCTAGCCCTCGCCTCTAGTCTTGCCCACCTGAGGACTTATACAGTTCTTGTTCCATAATGTTCTTCATTTTCTGTGCAGGCACCATTGTGGGGTGGTCACAAGGGGTCTTTTGGGTGGTCGTGAGCCTCCTCCTCAAATGAACTCCACATAACCTCTGGCCATATACAGCGAGCTGCCAGGCACATTAGAAGGCGGAACTGTGCATCCTCCCACACACCCTCCCAACTGAGCCATTTGGCTTCTCACCTGTGGCTCAGTAGTGCTATGCAGACCCTAATTTGTCACTATGGAGGCCTTTAACTTGTCTCTATGCAGACCTTAACTTGTCTCCACAATGTTTGAGATGTCAACGTACACCAACTCTTTCAGTCTCTCATATGCAGCTTGGTTTTCCACAGCTTACAGCCTTGATCTCATGGTCAAAGATGCGGGAAAGAGGTGTTGATCCCTGCCCATTCCATGTAACCATACCAGCTCAGGGTCTTGGCATGAGAAGAAACACCTTTTGGGATATGGACAGAAAGAGCCCTCTCTGAATGTGCGCAAGGGAGTGAACTTAATGTTGGTGCTAAATAAAGTTTTGTCAATGAAAGACTTTGGTTGTGGAGGAAAGGTTCTTGGGATAGACCTGTAGTTGGGTTTGGTTTAGGTTCCTCTTTCAAGATGGGTTTATTTTTTCCCCCGCTATGATCTAATTAATTGCACTTGTTTCTTGTCACAAGATTTTTGTTTATTTAGTACAAGAAGATCCCAGGTTTCACAGGGAAGGGTGTCACTCCCAGGACCTCTGTGGGATGCACAACTCCAAAGAGCTATGATGCAAAGTTTTACAGCACCCTCAGTCCCACTGCAGATCCGAGCTTACACAACCAGCTTTGACCTGAAACTGGCTCCAAACCAGACCCATCACAGGTGTTGTCAGTGTCAGACAGAGAAGGAACCTAGAGCAATTGCCCAAAACCCCTGTAATCAATGTGATCAAACATTCCTTGAAGAATGTCTGTAAAGGGTTAATTTATACCTGATCATTTAACAAGCATTCTGAAGTTAGCTTTTAGAAAGCCCAACAGTCCAATAGGCTGCCCACAACACAGTTTTTCATAATTAAAAACTCCTCTTATCCAGGTGCTTGTCTGTAAGATGCTTACAGGAGCAATTAATTATTTACTAAACCTTTAGCTGTTTATAATGAAAAATTCATAGAAAATGTGACCATAAACAGACTAAGCTAGGAAATTCTTCGGCAGATGAAGAAAAAAGAAAACTAAAAGCATTTCATTTCATTTCAGACAGCGTAAATGCCTTTTAGCCCACCAGATCATGATGCAGAACGGAAAAGATCTTTTATCCTACACCAATATGTAGGATGCTGCTTGCCATCCAACAAAGCAGCACCCCTTTTCTTTGACAGCACTTTCTTACTTGCATTAGGTAACTTTGCATGCAGCAACCAACTCTGGACAACATTTAAAACTATTTGCAAAGCTTGTCACATAGCCAGCAACATCCTGATACAGTGCTGTGCAAAAACTTTCTCCTGCAAAGCAACTTCCCTTCTTCACACAGCACTTCCAGGTATCCTTGCTTTTGCAGGGTGTAGAGCTGTTTCACTCTTCCCCTATGACACCATCTAACCATCAGATTTTTGTAACTCCCCAGTGCTCCTATGTAATGGGTTTTAGAGGGATTGCTTTATTGGGTATCACGTACTCAAAGTCAACAGCAAGTATCAAGTGCATAAAATCATTGCATTTGACTACCTTTTTATTTTTTCCGAAGGAAAAGCCTCCTTTTATCTTAAAACACGGGTGTGCTATCAATTCCTCTGTACCATAACCCAGAAGTAACAAGCTACTGCTAAAGATTTGCTTGACTGCCTTCACCATGAAATCTCATTTTTGTCACTGACACTATCTGAAAAAAGTATCCACACCACATGGAGATGGCCCTAAATGAATAAAGCAATGGAAGCTTGATGAAAGTAATGTAAGACTGTTATCAGAAACAGAAAACAAAGGTGTAGGATGTATTTGCAGCAGAACATTTAAAAACAAAATTTTTTCTCCTGGAAAATATCCTGTTTCTACCCTAATCATCAGGCAAGAGGGATCCGAATTCCAATATGAACTTGGTCCATGGCTTTGATAGCAAATGTGGAGGTTTCTCTGTCTCAGGTTCCTCAAAGCCAGCAATATCTGTAAGCTAACTTGACAACAAACATTCAGCATCTCCCGGTTTCACCCAGGCAAAGAAGAGGAGAGAAAGGCAAAGGAATCCAGCAGACCTCAAGGTACTAGAGGTACATACAACTGATGTCATCTATCTTGACCATCTTGACCTCTTTAAGACCTTTGACATGGTTCCACACAAC
>VZTL01011953.1:0-10447 GCA_013400535.1 Scopus umbretta
AGCAGTAGTGTTCTGTCGCTGTCTGAGGAAGATCGTACGTGGGGAGCTTCGTTTGGGTTTCATACGCTCAAAGCAGTAAGACTGTTGCATAAGAAAGGGATCCCTTCATCTTCAAGCTGTTTAGTAAAACATTAGTAGGCAAAAGATGCATCTGCAAACCTGTAATTACTGTTTAACTTGCTCTTTATTCCTATCCAGCTTTGGCTACTACAGATGAGAGGGGTTGGTTTGTTTTTGGTTTGTTTGTTTTTTTCCAGCTGTCATAATAGTCTCTACAGTCCTCATACACATTAGTACTTTCTTTCTATCTTTTTTTCCAGAATCAACTGAGTTCTAGCTTTCTAACTTAAAAAAAACAAAAGGATGGCTTTCAAAGGACATGTCCATCTTTCTTAACAGAGCTCAAATTTTTAAAAAGTGGGTTTTTATGAGGGGAAATAGCAAAATACCTGGAGAGTCCTAGATTGTGCAATTTAAATCCAGCAAAGCTTATTTCTTTGATAATGGAAGGAGTAATGGCATTTCCATGTTTTACGTGAGCGAAACAAGATAATTAAATCTCAATGTTTTATAATATTCCCGTCTGGGTTGTTTGGTGTTTTTTTTTTTTTTTTACATAACTGTTCTGGATTTTATTCAAAGGAGGGCTCTAGTTCATGATCCATGTCATTTCCTTTGTGACTTCCATGCTTTTCAGAACTTCAGTCACTCAAATATCTTGTTAGATAATCCGTTCAATTATCTCCAAAGGCTGTCAGGCATTTAGATGTTACCATCTGATTCTTACAGCTTCAGAACTTCTTCTGATGGGTGGTTCTGTCTATCTTAGCTCACAGGGTATCACTGACTTCAGTTGCACTACATAATTCTGTTCTCCAGAACATGTGTGGAGATTCTCATGTCCCGTTCTTGGACTGTAACGGTAACAACTGCTGATTGCCCTCTTGCAATCAATTGTATGCAAGTCATGGAGAAGGAACTTGTGGTTCAGCTCGTACAAGGTTAATGAAAGTTCTTGGCGTGGTCTGAAACTAAACTGTAGAACATCAGTATTGAAATTCTGGGGCATCTGTTTTAAATTGTAGAGTCTTCATTGTTGCAGTGGAACAAGGAGCTGAAATCTAGAGTGCTTCCAGTCAAGTTGCCTTGTATAGGTGTTCATTTATGTTCCAGGATGTACTATGTTTCTGTGGAGGTTTTTCGTAGGCTTTATTCATTCTAGTTCTTGTATAGCTTTTCCTTTTCGTGGTTGGAAAAATGCATCATCCTTGATTTGGACCTTGGGTGGAGGAACAATATGAGTCAGTTCTGTCATCTTGTGGTCTCATCGTTGCCCCTTTTAATTAAAACAGTCATTAGTACCTTACTGGAGCTAGGCAGCTGGTCTTGCTCTTATGTAAAATAAGATAATTTAATAGGTAAGTATTGGTCAAATTACCTGATTTCTCACCTTTCTTTGATTGGAATCATTTAATTACATTCTTCCCCAAAAATTCTTTTCTGAAGTAATCTAGACTGTTGGGCAGCAAAGGCTGAAAACCTGTTTGCATCTTAGGCCCTACAGAATAAATGCTCAAACTAAATCTTTTGTTGCTCCCCTTGAAACACTGTCAGATGTTGTGAAGGTTGTCATACAGATGCCTCATTCCTTTTTTGGCCAGCTCATCAGCAATACTCAATTATTGTGACCTATGCGCTTTTGACAAGCAGTAGCAATCAGATGAAAAAGCAAAAGAGAATGTGCCCAAATGGACTTGGGCGTCAAGTTCAGTTGAGGGTTTTAAATGGCTACACACATTGGGTGTTCGACCTCTTTTCTCTCTTCTCTTCATCCAAAACCACTTCTGATTCTTGGACATCCATGCATTTCCTTAAAGGAAAATTAACCCTGAGTCTTAAACTCATTTGAAAAATTCTTTCATTTCTCTCCTTTTTTTATAGATACATATGAGCCAGATGGCTATAACCCTGAAGCTCCTAGTATTACCAGTGCTGGTAGATCTCAGTATCGACAGTTCTTTACAAGAGCACAAACGCAGCGTCCAAATCTAATTGGCCTAACATCTGGGGAGATGGATACAAATCCAAGAGGTAGGAAGGGTTTTTAGTCATTGCTGTTGCTATTTTTGTCCAAGATCGTCAACACTTATGTTCCCCTTTTTCAGGCTGAAAGCATTAGTTTTTCTCACTGATCTAGTATTTCAGAGCAATTTTCAGACATCTCTACCTTTTTTGAAAATGCTAATATGACCATATTAAAGTCAAAGCTGCTGCCTTTTTGATTAAAAATAACCACTTGCTTGGGAATGTTACAAGGTGTTGGGGGTCTTTTTTTGGTTGGTTGGTTGGGTTTTTATTCTTTAGCCTGTGAAGGCATTTTTTGGGTGCTGGGTGCTTCTAGAAAGAAAAATGGTTGAGAAAGATGACTTTAAGCAGTACAGCCTGAACACTGCTTTTGATTTGCCAAGGGTATGTTTAGGACCTGGGGCACAGAGGTGATGATCTACGATACTTGCCTTGGCTGTTGTGATGGTAGGGAAGAGGGGAACTATCGTGGCATGTTTTTGTACTTGATGGTCTGACTCTGTCAGCCAGGTGTTCTCTCTGAAATGAACATTGCAGGTAGCATTCTAATTCTCCTAGCCTGTGGAAATCCCAGTCTGCATTTAAGTAATTCTGAATCCTTAACTGGATGAATGTGGATGTAGTGTCTTAGTGGTGACATGTATAAAATATCTTTTAGGGGAGAGAACAAGTCAAGGCTCTTTAAAGAAATTTTTGTTCTGTTAGCATAACTTTCTTTTCCCCTCCTGCTTTCCCTGCCTTGATCCTTAAAAGAAAAGATATTAATTTTCAGTGCTTACTGTTACACTTCAGTTTTTCTTGTTCAGTAGATTAGAAAGACTTCCCCCCCCGCCCAATATTTCCTTCCAGTGACTCATCCTATAAAGAATATGGTTAAATATTATTGCAGAAATTGCTGTTGCTGTTTTCATCTTAATGAACATCATAAAGGCAGGGTTGGGGCTTTATTGCTGGCCCACAGATTCTCTCTAAGAACCCATTCCAGTTGTAAGGCATGGGTGAGTGTTCGGTGGTGGTGCTTCAGACCACTTGTTTTACTGTCTTCGTCATACGTTTGAAAGGTTTACTCTAAAATCATCCTCTGAAGTAAGATTAAAACTATGCCTGAAAATGCCCAGTCTTTGTTCTCATCGGTGTATTCAACAGAGCTCTGGCATATATAAAAGCTGTAGAAAATTGACTTATAACTCAGACTTCTTTTTAGGAGTTGAATGTTTGGCATACACAGGAGACTAACAGCAAGAGCATAATCTTAAAAAGGTTGCAAATAAATACTTAGCAAACTGTGATCTTTAGCTTTGTGTTTGTAGAAGTTGCTTCAAACTTTAATGTCTTTGAGAGTATAATTTCATGCCATAGTTGTGCTTAATTAACAGTTTGTTGCTGAAAACTGGATGGAGGGATGACAAGGGGCTAGCAGTGGGAGAAATGGGTTCTTGGTTGCTTTTTCACTGTCAAGGGTTAATACAGGGAAAGTTGATTGTTTATTCAGCCCATGCCACATTGCAGAACTCTAACCTGAAGTCTGGGAACCTAACCTTGTTTCTTTTCCTCCTTTCTTTTATTTTTTTTTTTNCTAACTTTTTTTTTTTTTTCCCTTTTTTTTTTTTTTTTTTTTTTTTTTTTTAACTTTTCCTGCAGAATCTGAATTTTCAGTACCTGAAAGATGGAGTTTTAGCTTTGTTTATTCAAGCCAATACTAATCTTAAAGATCAAAATCTCATCCAGGCTGGCTGGACTGAATGATTGTTTTCCTCAAATTGTATGTTTAGGCTAGCAAGTGATCTCTGAAGTAAATTCATAAACAAAACTGACCAACTTGATAAAGTCTTCCTAATTTTTATGGTTTTTAGATTCAGTCCTATTTTGCTGTTCAAGTGAAAACTTTTCCAATGTCTTCATTGCTGTATGGTGAATAACACAGGCCTTTTTCCTTTCCTCCAGCTGCCAATATTATCATCCAGACTGAACCTCCCATTCCCATTACAAATAATAGCAGCAATGTAACTAGAGTTGTCCTTGAACCAGACAGCAGGAAAAGATCTCCAAGTAGCATGGAATGTCCGCCATTAAAGAAACCGTGGCTGGGAAAGTAAGAATTAATAACTGCAGTTGACTAATTGGAATGCACTTTATTGCTATCGGTGTTGTGAACATCACTATTTGTTAGTCCCTGTAACTTGAGCTGGTTGGGTCAGAAAATATGTATCCACATAATATGGAGACTAAATATTTCATGGTGGGAGGACCTCTTTTCTGTTAATGTCTGGAGTGTATACTTTTTCTGAGAAAAGTTAAATGGGCATTAACGTTTGCTGCCTTAAGTATATGCATGCCTATCTAAATTACTATCTTGTTCTCGCTTTCTCTAGGCAAGCAAATAACAACCAGAATAAGCCAGGATTTTTGAAAAAGAATCAGTATACTAATACAAAATTAGAAGTTCGAAAAATTCCACCAGAATTGAACAATATTACACAGCTCAATGAACATTTCAGCAAATTCGGAACAATTGTAAACATTCAGGTAAAAGAAGTCGTCCAGTTTTATGCCTGTATGTGGGTATTTCATTTTCCCTGAAGCCTTCTTGAGTACCGCAGCTGAAGTACGTTCCTTGAGAAATCTTAATGGAGGCTAACTGGGAGAGTCGGTAATCAAATTCAAAGAAACCTTTTCTTGGTCCACTCTGTATTATTATCTTAATTCTGTAAAAATATGTTGGCTTCTGCTTTCGTGAGGCCTTACTAAATTTGAAAGGATTGCAGGTTTAACAGTATCTAAACCAACTCAGGTTTTTGAGTGACTTGTGTATAATTTTTTGAAAGAGATCTTCTAACAATTCCTGTCTTGTGTGATAGTTGTACAGTATGTCATAGTCAGGATATTGACAAAGATGCTACAGGGGAGTCTTTATATGCATCAGTTTATTACCACTTCGCATCCTAGAACTGGCTCCAGTTCAGGTAGTTACGTGGTTAAAATACAGTTTAATTTCCATTTCTTTTTCTAGACAAAAGAGTTGCCTCTTAAGTGCTCAGCTAGAGGTCTAAATAAAAGACAGATACCTGGGATGCCTCTGTGTTTCTTGAGTTGATAATTTTGTGTCTCAGCCCAAAAGATACTATGGTGCTTTGTGCACCTCAGTGATGAAATAGCACATTTTGAGTGTATTATCTCAGTCATTGTACTAGAAAGTCCAAGATAGTTGTTGGGTTTTTTTTTATCCCTGTGATTAATTTTTAGAGAAAAATAGTCTTATTCAAGACTGTTAGATAATGCTTCTTTGAGAATGCGGTAAACCTTTGCATTGTACATCCTCGGACAGCAGTCTTCTTTCAGGAGTTTAGAATAAAGAGCTTCCGAGTCAGCGCTAGGGTCTCCTCAGTCATACCCCAGTGGCAGTTCACAATGCTCTGAATATATGATGCTGTTTGGTGGAGGAGTCTTTATTTTATTTTGCTGTATATAGGCTTTGCTGCAAGTACGTGTAAGATTTGCCAAAAGGTACTTTGCTTTAATTACATAGAATGTTTTACCTGTATTTTGAGCTGTTAATGTGTTTGGATATCCCACTCATTATTGCCGATTATTTGTAGATTGGTTTTCTACTGGTTGAGGTGTTTCTTCCTTGAGAAATAATGCATTCTAATGAACTTTTGATTTAGGTTGCTTTCCAGAATGATCCTGAAGCTGCTCTAATTCAGTACTTAACTAACGACGAGGCTAGGAAGGCAATTTCCAGCACAGAGGCAGTTCTGAACAACCGGTTTATAAGGGTACTGTGGCACAGAGAAAGTGAACAGCAGCCCCCATTGCTGCAGCAGCAACAGCAGCAGACACCCACACAGTCTCTTCATCACCAACTTCACCTTCAGCAGCAAGCCCTGGCCACAACTCCAGCTGTAACAATGCATAGCAATCTGTCAAAGGTATCGTGCAATCGTAAACTAGTGGTGGAGCAGTGAAGGTTATCCAAATTCCTAAATGACTGCTGCTTCAAAAAAGCAGAGTATATAATCTTTCATTTTTCCATATCTGTTGACACACAGGTGATGAATAAACCACTGGCATCTGGTGCCTATGTCCTTAACAAAGTCCCAGTGAAACGTCGCCTTGGAGCAGTGGGTGGAAACCAGCCTGACTTAAGCCAGGCTGGGGCTGCGGCAGAGGATTCTCAGGTATATTTATGAAGGCTGACAGTCTTCCTACTTTCAGTTAAAGCTTTGGCCTGTTAGCTAAGAAGGAACTAGCAAATAGAACTTGTGAATTGTTCCCAGTCAGTTCTGTTTCTTTTCACTAACGTTCCATGCAGCCATGGTCAGTCACTTCTTCCTAGTTTCACTAGCTGTTTATATAAAATAGGGACAATGACTTCAGAAACTAAATATCAGTATTCTAAGTAGCATAAAATATTTTTGGCGGTGCTTCATATTAAACAAATTTGACAGCGTATATGTGATGTCAGCTTTTTGTTGGCAAACCTAATTGCTTTCCCAGTGATTTTTGAGTTTATGTTGTGCTTTAACAGTAGTGCTAGAAGGCTATAGAATACTTCTGCATAGAGTTCAAGCTGATACAGTTTAATTTGCACTGATACCATAGTGCAGCCTGTGTTCTTGGCCACAGAGAAGTCCTTTTAAGAAAGGAAGTATGCAGGTGACTTTTGAAGCCTTATTTGATCAGAAAGTGTGATGTTAAGACTGTGGCTGCGAAGCTGAATGTAATACAGATGCAGAAGATCAGCCTCAGTGGTCTTCCTAGTGGATATCAGGATACTGAGGGAGTTTAGGATGGAGAAGGAAAGAAAGTATCTTTTGCAGAAATCCTTTTAACAAGCATTTAAGCTGCTGCTTCCAAGCAAGTTGACTGTTAGACTGGTGCCTTTACCCGTGTGTTTTAATTGCCTTGGTCTCTTTGCATCATTGCACAAATCTGGAAGTTTGTGCTCATGTTTCACAGAATACATGCCTCTGAAATTAATTGATGGTATGTCACATTCGCTTTAAGTTGTTACATATTTTTGTGTGTGTGTGTGTGTTTTTACTATTTCAGACATTTCCTACTTCTACAAGCCATTCAAAAATGGTTTACAGTTCTTCAAACTTAAAGACATCTATGAAGCCTGGTGCAGGGTCTAAACCTCACGATGTGCAAGAAGCCCTTAAAAAAAAACAGGTACTTTACTCTTCTTTGGCTGACTGACAGCATAGCGATCAAAGTACTTTATAGAGAAAGATTTGATAGGCAACTTAAACCTGAAGTATTGCTGTATAGCTTTCTACATTATTGTAATTTTTGTTGTTGTTATCGGACTGTCTTGCAAATGCACATTGAGGTTAGTAATGGGTAAGGGAGTATTTTGGGGTGTCTTACTTGACATACTTAGTTGTCTGTGGGTTTTCTTGAGTTGTTTATCTGATTTTAATCTCTGCAGGTATAAGACACTTAAATGACAACATAGGATATGTTTCTTAAGAGGTGTCTGAAGGGAGCAAAAATTTAGTAGTGTACTTCACAGTAGGAAGTTAGCAACTTTTTATTGTTTTTTGCCAGATCAGGTAGACTTTATTACTTGTGCGCTCGCAGAGTAGTAGTTTTCATTACAGCCTCCACTTCTATAGCTTGAAGAAGAAAATATGATAGGAGTACATATAATGCTAGACTGCTTTTTACTGATTGAAAGAATTTTCTCCTCAAATAGGAGGCAATGAAACTCCAACAAGATATGAGGAAAAAGAAGCAGGAGATGTTAGAAAAGCAAATAGAATGCCAGAAGGTAAGTCTAGAATGTCTTCTGGTAAATACATTCTGATTTTGTAGATGCCTGTCTGTTCAGTGTTATTTTTCCTGGAATTTTATATTCCTGATCTTTTGTTAATACACAGATGTTGATATCCAAGCTGGAGAAAAATAAGGCCATGAAACCAGAAGAGAGAGCAGAAATAATGAAGACCTTAAAAGAACTAGCAGGAAAAATATCTCAGTTAAAGGATGAACTAAAAACTTCATCTACAACCTCTACACCATCAAAACTAAAGTCCAAGACAGAGGTATTTATTGCACAAGACACTTGCCCGCCTTTATTTTGTAACTATTTCTTATATTATGTCCTAAAAACACAGGAACATTAGATCAAAACACTGCTTAGAAGTGTTTTGAATTTGAGAGAGAGAACCATGGACAAGCAAGCTATAGTTTTAAGGAGCTCGGATGACCTAGTTTTGCCTGTAGCTCATTCTAGCTTGTTCCAATTCAGAAGCAGAGAATTCTGGGTCCTTCAAAAAATGGGTTGGGGAGGGGCATGGAGTCAGTTAAAACAAACTGAATTTACAGGAAACTTTGGATACTGTGTACTGATCTGTCTGTATCATTTGCCTAAATGTATTGTTGAAAAAGTGGAATAAAACATTAAAAGCACGCATTACAGTTCTGCTTTTCCCTTCCATTTTCTCTTTCTGCACCTTTTCCTCTAAGGCACAAAAGGAACTTTTAGATGCAGAGCTGGACTTTCATAAGAGACTCTCTTCTGGAGAAGACACAACTGAATTGCGAAAAAAGCTAAATCAGTTACAAGTAGAGGTGAGTTTGTCTGGGTTGATGCTTTTAATGTATTTGTGATACATAAATGTTTCAAATCCTTTCAAACTGAGGATGGCTTTGTACACTTTTGCCTTCTTTAAACAGGCTGCCCGTTTAGGTATTTTGCCTGTTGGTCGAGGAAAGACAGTGCCAGCCCAAGGAAGAGGACGAGGACGGGGTCGTGGTGGGAGAGGAAGGGGCATGTTGAATCATATGGTGGTGGATCATCGTCCCAAAGCGCTAACAGTTGGAGGCTTCATTGAAGAGGAAAAAGATGAATTGTTACAGCACTTCTCTGTAAGTATAAGGTCACATTTAAAAAAAAAAAAAAAAAAGAAAAACTTGAAGAGGAGTATTGTGGCCAAACTATAAATCTGAGTTTAAGTAGGTAACCAATACCCTGGATGTGCGCTTACATGCGGAGAGAGGCATGCTAAGAACTTTGTAAATAACTGTTTCTTTTCTAAATTCTTGAAGGTGCAAGTCTTTTTCTTTCTGTTAGTGCAAACAAATCCAAGACCTTATCCTGAATTCACAGAAGAAGCTATGGATAAGCAGTTTCAAGAGTTATCAAGGGTGTAAATGTAACGTCTCTTATAGCTGCTTTACAATAGCTGCCCAATGGGCAAAATAATAAAATAACTTTTAATGGGCAAGGCTAAATAGCTTACTCTTATTAATTCTGCATTAAAGTAGTTTAAAACAGACATTAGAAGGCTGAAAAATACCTATCGGCCTCTCTCTGTTTACAAATTATTTTTCAAACTAGCAATTCGTACCATCTATCTTGTTTCTCTCTAGCTCAAGAGGCAAAGCACTGTTCTGCTAAACAGGATATCAGTTTCAAAGCAGTTAAATTTGTTTACGAACTCATGATAGAGAAAGTTTGCAAGCTAAGTCAACAGATGTTTTAGCATCATAACTAAGTCAACATAATAACGGAAGAACTGATTTTACATTTCCCTCATTTACTCTTTCCAGAATGAAATGTTTTTGTGTGCAAAGCTAGTAAACTTTGCAGAGAAATCATGTAATACTTCATAAATAGACTCAGCATGAAATCAAAGCTTGATCAAGTCAGTTTGGTATTTCTGGATGCTCTTGCAGAGCAAGTGACTGATACGGAAAACTGATTTTGTAGAATCCTACCCTTTTAGAGCTGGATACAGAAAAGCAGTAGAGTTCTCGAGAGAACTGGTGATCCGAAAGCTTGTTTGTTTCTGGTTTGAGTGGGAACAGAGAACTTTACAGTTCTTCATACAGCGGGGTAAGCTTTGCTCTTTGGGGAACTGTTACTCTCTGCTTTGGCCTCGTTGCTTATCAGAAGGCTAGAGGCCACTACTACTGCTTTGATTGGGTAAATTCAGTGAAAAACATTGTGGGGTGTGATCAAAAAAAAAACCTGCTTTATGGCAAGATAACAGTGCCATGAATTCTGGGAGAAGTCTTAAGAGGGGACTAGAGTGCCTTTTTAAAAAAGATACTTGCTTTAATTCTATTTCTGAGAGACTTCATGGTTTTGAAAGTTTTAGCCATCCTTAGATGCTAAAACCAGCAACAGTTTTTACAAACAACTAGTGCTGTTACTCAAGCCATTATCTTACTGGCTTTTAAACTACTTTTCTTCTGCTATTGATATTAAATCTAAAGTTGACTACAGTTTTCTTTTGTGCTGCTTGTACTCCATGCATAAATCCTTTTTTGGGGTTTTGTTGTTGTTTTTATCGTTGCTGTGGTCATCCCAATTTTTACCATTGTGCAGTACATAAATTCTAAAGATGCA
>VZTL01011953.1:14656-31604 GCA_013400535.1 Scopus umbretta
ATTCATTGGCAGGCTTACATAAATCCTCAAGTGACATCCCAAACATGATTTCTAAGTGCTGAGGCACAAAAGTGAGTTGTGTCTCTGAACTTAGCTTGTGTATTGAAAATGTGCTATTGTATTCTTGGGAATTTAAGCGGTGGGCAGTATAGTGGTGTCTGACTTCTGGTGTTTAAGGAGGAGGAAAGCTGTTTGAAAGTGACCTTCATTTTGCCAAAGCTTATGGATCTCCCTGTATTTTAGGGTATACTAGGCTATAGTAAAGTATTTGGGTGGTTTTGTCTGTGTTTTTTGTTTTGTTTTAATAGGTAACATGACAGTACAGCTTACTTTATTTTTATGGCAACACTCTATTGTGATATTCATGTGTACTTTCAGAGAGTACCTTAGACAAAATTTATAATCAACAATGTAACTTGTGTACACCAGCCAGCGTATTTACAGGCGATGCGTAATTAGATGGTACCAGTCTGAACTTAGGGTATAAACATTGAAAGAGTACGTGGTAAGAAAAGAAAGTAACTATTACGAAGAATTAACTCCCTTTCATTGTTGAGTTAACCCAAGCAAACAGAACAGAACAAATGTTGAAAAGATAAATCTGAAAACAGTTGCCTGTTTATTGCGAAAACACAACTTTTTTTAACAAAATCATGTGAAAAGGAATAAAGTTCCTCTTGGTGTATAGTAAACTTGTACTATAGTTTTTACAAATTGTGAACTTGTGTAATAGTATAATAGGAGATATTGTTGAATTTCTAACTGTTTATACATTTAAATTCATATATGTAATGTTTGTTTTATTGATTACAATCTGAATTTCTAAGATGCATGTTGACTTTTTTGCAATAAAGATATACTGTGGAATGGTTCAAGATTTAGAAAAGACAAAACTCTAACTTAAATAAATTGGACAGCAGAACCATTCAAAAAAAATTACAAATATCACAAAAAGAGCGTTATCACTTTCTTTGTGGGGGAATTATCTGTGAGAAGGGGGTATTTATTTGTGTGGAATGTGTGTGCAAGTTTGTTTTACTTAATAGCTGGGAGAAAAATCTTCCAAGTGTATCAGTGCTCTGAAATAGTGCCAACTAAGACTGCTAAATTGATGGGGAGGGATACAATGGTGGGGGAGGGAGGGATTCCAGTAAAGGCTATTTTACAGTTTTGGGGACGGTTCAAAGTTTAACAGAAAATGAAATATGTTTTATGGACCATGGTGGGGTTCCATGGTCTCTTCTACAGATTTGCAGTATTGCTGGGTTATTGAAAATTCCACGTAAAAAACATGAAATTACGTACATGCAAATTCTAACCCCCTGGCAATTTAGTCTGAAAACTAATTTATTCTGTTATTAACTTTATTCTTGGTCTTTGCTTCTTTCACTAATTTCCATTATTCCCTTCTCTTTCCTGTGTTGCTTTCATGAATGTAAATGTTTGTTTGTGATCCAAGTTTAAGAGCCTTTTCAAGAGGAAAAAAAAACGCAAGAGCATTCCCTTTTCTTACCTGTATTGTTAGTGTCCTGTGATAAGATTTTTTTATTTTTTTTTTAAACAGAGTAGAAATTTTACAAGGATGGGAATTTTTTGTTTTTCCTTTCTCTGCTGCATTCTCATTTTGAGGAACAGGAGCAAGAGAGGAAGGAACTTGCTAGTATATTTAATAACTGTATTGTATCGCCATCTCCCTCGCATCCCTTTGTGGTCCTGCAATGTAAATGTTTAAAATATGAACTGGCTTTTCTGTATTGTTCAAGAGCCCCTTGATGATAAACCTGTGGCTTTTGGATACTTTCTCATTGCCCGTAATTGAACTTTAGAATCTTTCCACAGTCCACTTTCCTGTCAATAACCACCAAATAATCCTCATTCTGCGAGATGCGATGAAGTCCTTTGAGGAGGTAGAGTCCTGACGTTCAGTAGGAAGTGTTTGGCATTCAGTTCAAAATACTTCTTTCTTCCTACATGATCAAAATTATTTTTAATCACAAAGGGAATAAAAAGAACTTGAAAGGGGGCTAGTATTTTTCTGTGTGTGTGTGGCTTTAGATGCCCCCTATAGCTGTTTCAAATAGCACCTAAATGTTCCACTGTTGAAGTACCACCGTTTAGTGGGGTATGACAGCTCTCCTACAGCGACGGACCAGAAACTCGCTGAAAGCCGTTTTGAAGAAAGCAAGATGTGTTAACTAACTATTCTAACTGAACAAATACATGAAGGTAAATTCTTGCTACAATTGTTAGGTCAAGAATCTCTTTAGTATCTGCAGTCATAGCTGTATGAAATACAACAGTAATTGTATATAGAAAGGTTTCCCAAAGATGGAAATAAAATTTTGTCTCTTGCAATGTGGGACCCAGTTCTGTCTCATGCAGCCCGCGGGGCAGGTTGTGTAATGTTTATCTGGGTCCTTACTGACGAGATCACTGACACGAGCATGTGGTTGAAAACGGAAAAGTAAGTTAGTCTGATGCTTCTCTGAAGTTTTTTATGTGTACTTCCACTGCTTTTTCCCATGATGGATCTACAATTGTGATGATCAAAATGGAAATGGATTAACTAGAGCTTTTTTCCTCTCTTTCTCTCTCTCCCCCTAGGATGGTTCCACAGACAATTTCCAATTGCTGCTTGTTAACCTTCAATTAGGTTGATCTGTGCTAGATCCTGGATGTGTGGAGCCAGCCGTGGAGAACCACTGCAAGGCCGACAGCAAGGTGGGTGGAGTGAGGTCAAGTAGTGAGAACAGTAGCTGGTCTGGACGGACAAAACAAGTCTTTAAAAGGCACTTGAACTTCCACGGGGAGGGCCTTCTGTTCAGTTTTAGGAGATAAATACAAGAACTGGTGAAAAGTTGTAGGTTGGAGAAAGTAATTTAGCATTTTAAAGGCTACCCGTAGTGAGCAGAAGGACGCAGGGGTCCTTCCTGAGTGCGGATCTCCATAGCCCTGCTCCCTGGGGTGTCGGCATTGCTTCGGTATCTCTCAAATTTTCTTGCCATTTGGAGATAGGTTTAGTTGAAAGGTAAAAGCATCAGAACCAAATGGTTATCTAATTTATTTTTTTTTAATTTGAAATCTGCATCTTTCGGCATCTGAGTATTTTAAGTATCTGACCTGTATTACCTAAGTGAAGGTTTTCACGTCATTCAGTTCAAAGACGGAATGCTGGGTGAGGTGAACAGAATATTGCCCCTTTTATTCCTTAAAACGTTGTCTGGGATTGATTTGCAGGTAGTACGCTGCATGCCACAGCTTCTCAACACCTGCTTTATTTGAAGTGATGACAACTTTGCTCCATAACAGGATGCAGTCCAGGATTTATTTTTAATACATCTGTTGGCATCTCAAGTTGACATTGGACGACTGGAGCTCAGCAGTTCACGCTTTTTTCACTTACAAGCAGAGAGCCGGTGCTGTGTTTCCCAGGTAACTGCTCTCGACGGTCGATTTTCGGGAGGGCTCAGAGCAGCAGCAGCCCGGCGGACGAGGCATGCCTGTGCTCCCTGGGCTGCTCCCTAGCTCCGTCAGTTTCTGCATGCAGACAGAATCCGAGCTGCGTTTGGGGGGAATTAGTTGAAGCTTTGTTTTATGGGAAGAAGCAGCAGGAAATTGGGTAGGTTGAATATACAAACAAAACATTTGCCAAATCAAAGTTTGGGATCGTTTCCTCTGCAGTTAATGATTTTTCATCGTGAGGGGTCATTCAGATATCAGCGCAACATCTCCATGGCCAGCGAGAACTGGGCTCTTTTCAGGTGCCCGTTCAGAAATGTCCTGGTGCGGGTGCCCTCGGTGCTGGGTCGGTGCAGGCGCTCAGGTAGGTTCGGTAGTGGCGGCGCCCGCAGGCTGCTTCCTTCTCCTCTCAAGCCCGGCTGTCCTGCCCTCCTCTGTCCTCATCGCAAGGATGGACAGGGCAGAAATGGCACGCAGAAAAGCTTATTGGAAACCATGTAGAACAGGATTTATGTCAATCTCCAGGTAAATGTAACCCTAGCAATGTTCATCCTGGAAATCTAATGCTTTTTACTGTGATTCGTCTGCTTATTTTATTTTCAATTTGATCTTGAATGTGCTTTCACAATGGTAAACTCAGTTATGATAGTACAGATTTTTATATACTGCTTCCGTACTTTCTCAGTGTTTTCTGTGCCGTCTTGTTTTTAACCCTAGGATAAATTGAAAGTTTATAAACTTATTCAGCTGTGTTCTTGCAGCTTTCATATGACCTGAAAATTGTATAAGTAGAGAAAGCTGATGTGTGTTTTAAACTTGTGATTGTGTGAATATTGCATGCATGAGGCGGGATCATTTTGGCACTCTACAAGGAGCGATCGTTTCCACTCTGGCCACGTCTCAAAAGCGACATCCATTTACCATGCTAGGGTCCCTTGTGTGGGGACTGTGTTTACTTTGGTTGAAGAATTTCTTTGCCATAAGAGATATTCCACACGGATACGTGTGACACGCAGCAAAGTCGCATGTTGGTGCTTGGCCGCGGGGGTGACAGTGACATCTGGCCCTGCCAAGCCGTGTAGCTCAGTGTTAAATGGTATTAGCGTGCGGCACGGCCGGCACCGAGGCAGACTTTTACTGCTGTTGCTCCTGCTTTGCGTGCGTCACGTAAACAAACTGTGGGGTTTCGCTATGAAATGCATCAAATGAAGGACAGAAACTGTTACGGTGAACCGCAAAGGTGCAGCAAGAGCGGTTTTTGCTCTGAGGCGCCAGCATTTACGCTCTGCTCAGAAAACCTGCCCTGGCCCCCGAAAACGCTGCCGCATCCTGGGCATTTGGGAGGCCTTTGGCGCTGGCCCAAAGAGGGGTGACAGAGGCCGGAGGGGAAACCCCCGGCAGAGGCGGCGCTGACCTGACCCCCCAGCAGGGACGACGGCAGCGACCCCCGTGCCAGCCCCGGGCGCGCGGCCGCGGGTGACCCGGGGACGTGCGCTTCCGCCAGGAGAGGCTGATTCAGGCGGACGCTGCAACTGCTCTCGCTGGCAGGCTGCGCGCTGCCGTGACTGCGAGTGCTTGAGAGGGAAAAACCTGTGTCCCAGACCCTGGGGAAAACCCTTGCCAGCGACGGGGAGCTGTGAGGAGGAGCCCCAGAGCCGGGGAGGCACCAGCCCGGCACCAGCATCGCCCCCCAGCTCAGGGGCTTGACTGCCGTGTTGCTGCTCATCTTGTTTTTTAGGAGCGGAACCCCTTTTTGTCTTGCTGTGCCTTGATCGTGTCAGTGCAGCGCTGCCGAGAGCGCTGCACTCAGCGACGTTTTTGAGTTAATTATAGCCTAGTCTGCGCATCTTGCACCAATAACCTTGAAGCACTTCTGCCCTGTGATTTATTTAAATGCTAATAAATTATACATTTCTGGCACTTTAGTAATTCATGTGAAAATTATTTGGAGTCAACTCAACATAACGTACCTCTGTGTGCTCTCTGGTGGCTAAAGATATGTCAGACAACAACTTCATCCACTCTTCGCTTTTTAACGTGGCTTTGGGGTATCTGTGGGTCAAAGAGTGAGGACGACTTCTTGAACAAGCACGCTTGCAACTGTTGACGTCCCTATCATGAAAGAGGGAGTTAAGTCTACATCGGAATAAAAGTATATGCGACTGCAAGTATATCTAGGCCTATAAGAAAGTATTTTTAGGCTGTATTTGTACTCAGTGGAAGCTTTAATGTCAGCATGTGGGGATTGATGTGACAGGGAGAAAAGTAATGAGACTTCTTAATTTAACTACAAAATACATTCATGTCTGAGGTTTGCCTGTAGAAGGAACGGATTCTTACCGATTTACTCTGCCCCAAAGCTGTTTGATTGTTCATTTGGGAAAAAGTCCAATAAAAGACTGCAAAACTTGATGCCGCGAGCTTTAGGGTGCTCTGCTTCCCTAAACCAGGGGAGGAAAGACCTCCAGAACACAGCATGCATGGCTTCAAATAATAAAATCTGCAAAGCTGCACAGAATTGGGTGTAAAACTTTGTACCGTGCCCGAGCCCGAGCCCACCTGCTGCAGCAAGCAGCCTCGCACCATCTTGGGTGGTTTTGCAGAGCAAAAACTCTCCCCTTCCTCTGCCAGGCGATACTCCTGCTGCAAACCCTCGCACATGCCACACTGCTTTCTAGCTCCTCTCAAAGCCTGCAGAGCTCTGGGTGGGAGAGGGCCCTCTCTGCCCTGGAGAAAGAGCTGGTGCAATGCGTGAGATGCATCAGCAACAGAGCGTTGCTCCGACCAGTGTGAAACCGTTGTTTAGTGTCCTAGTTAAGTAGGGTTCTAATCTTTAAACCCCCTTCCTGAGCGAGCCTAATTTCATTACAAATTCCTCTGTAGCTGTTGACGTGGCACCTTTTGGGACGCTGTTAGGAGCAGGGACCCACAACCCTTCCTAGGCAGCCCCGTCGGGAGAGCGGCCCCAGCCGTGGGAGCGGGGCTGGCTGCGGGGGCACCAGACGGGCGATGCCCTTGCTATTGCTGTGCTGAACCTGCTTTCAGATGGGGTGCAAGCTCCTGTCCCTGCCCAAGTCTTAACATGGTTGCATATTGCCCAAGGCTTGCTGCTCGCGCTGTTGTGGCTCAGGGACTGACTTTGCATGGTTCCCTCCGTTGTCCAACCTCTCACCAGCTTTGAGAGGAGCCAGCACCTTCCCTACAACGTCTGTGCTCCCTGGGTCGCACTTTCCTGGCAAAACCCAAGCATAAGTGTCCCCTGAATGTCTTATGTTTTTGTGCAGATGACATAATACCTTTCCACAACAGGCGGCAGGGTGGCACCACCGAGTCAGGAGCCTGTGCTGAGCTACACAACTGCGGGGTTGGTGCTGGGTAGACCCATGTCGCCCGCGGGTCCCGGGTCGTGGCTCTGCTGCGCGGCAGCTGAGCGCCGGGTTAGGAGCAGAGCGGGGCGTTCCTTCGGGAACACAGCCCAGGGATTTCTCTAATGCTTTTCGTACACAAGCTTTTTGCTACTTTGGAAATACTTCTTGCCTATAGGGCTTCTAACCAGGATGCTTGCAGCTAAATGTAAAGCAGCTTAGGAACTTGAGATTTTCTTCTCCTGATCACAACAAGGCATCCTGGTGCGCCTGATAAGTAAAAAACTGTGCAAGCAGCAGAGATGTCACACCAAAGACACGCAGAGCTGCTAAAACATCGTGTAACACGTGCAGCCGGCAAGCACCTGCCACGGCAAAGGACACCCGGAGCTGTGTGGACAGCGGGCGCTGCACGGCCCTGCATCCTCTTCGCTGGGAGCCACGGGACCCCGCGGCCCATCAGCCCTGGCACTGACGTGGGCTCGCGTGGGCACGTCCCTGACGGCGTGCCCGCTCTGGCCAGTGACCGTTTGTTTTCCCCATGCTCGGATTCGGCAGTCGCTGTGACTTCTTCAATTAAACCCCAAGAAATCTGACCGTGGAAGGGATGAGTTTAATGTCAGGTGACAGGACTTCTCCCCACCCTCCTTTGACTGTTACATTTTAATTTCAAATTTTAATGAAGATTTCAGGGAGCGTTAATGTAACAGGGATGTGAAGGCAGCACAAAGCTGAATAATTTTGCAGAGCTACAGGGCACAGCAGCACCCGACAGCTTCCCGACGTCCGTGCTCCCTGCAGCTCCCAGCCTGTGGGGCATTGGTCGCCTCTGGGGGTGCAGACCCTCGGAGACCTCCTCTCCTGGAAACAGCCCCAAACCCTCGATGCGGGGTCCCATGGTGCCTCATCAAATTGAAATAAATTCAAAATGAATCCCAAGGCAGATGCGATGGAAAATTGTTTGTTAGAGCACCTGGAGCGGGAAAATTCTGGGTGCGGTTATTAAACTGACAATCAGCTTGTTTGGGGATTGTAGGAGGGAAGGGTTTTACCTGTTGCAACTACAGCTATAGCACCAGCTCCAAGCAGCTTGACCACCTTGGACTAGTTTTAAGATGCAGCGGCTATAATGGAGTTTCTAACCACGTTGGACATGTAGAGGAGAGATTTTGTACTATGGGCAAGTCTTAAAATCCCTTTGATTTGGAAAAAATTTTTGGACATTTTTGGGGAATTTTTTTCCACTTCAAAAGTAGAAAAATATATGTATTTGCTCTTACTGGTTTATAGATGATGACCAAAATGTGGTAAAAATGAGACAAACAGCTATGCTGGGAGCAACGTGTGAGGATGCTGAACTGTTTTCTCTGGCACTGTTTGCCTGAGTTTCCTTGTTGTTGAATTTTGCTGGGCAGCGTAGGGTCGTGCCTATTTCTGCTCCACACACTCTGTGCTCCTTTGGTTGGATGTGGAGGCGAACGCCTCTCGCTGAATTAGATGGAGAAAGTTGAAGAGTCTCTGCTTAAATGCATGCTGAACAGCCCACGCTCTGCTCTGGTTCAAGAAATAATTTCACAGCAACCAATAAAATAGCTTCAGGCCACTGAATTCTGGCAAAGCAAGAGGATTCCAAGTCCTTTTTTGGCTACATAATCTTTGTCCCTTTGAAGGCAATATATTTTTAACTTTGTTTAACATTTCAAGCTCTTCTTTGAAGGCAACTTGTTCTCTAATGATGCTTCAATTTTTTTTTTTAAATTTTTTTTCTAAACAAAGCCATTAATTTTTAAGTGTGTTCTGTTAGGCAAATGTCTAAACAGCAACGTCTTTGTAGGTTCAACTCATTACATTCACCCAGATAAAGGCCCAGCATGAAAAGCCAGCCCTACAACCTGTCTGCAGCTTCCATTTCTCCTGCTGTTGAGTGTCCCCAGTGCCGTGCTGTCCCCAGGACCTGGCAGTGAGCCCGCTGACCTCCAACCGGGGCACAAAGGACCAGAAGTGCCAAATGCAAGTTTTCTTCAAATATTCGGTCTCTGTTTCAGGCCTGAGCAGCTGAATCCTGGCTCCTCCTTTTCCCTTTGGCTGGATTTTTTTTTTCCTTGCCTCATTCCCTTAACTTTTCCTACGAAGGGCCAACTCCAAAGAGCTGGAAGCCAGCTGGGGAGTTCCCCATAGCTTCATCCCCACAGCTTGGGCCAGTCCACAACTGATGTTGAGCTGGAGAGCATTTCAGTTCAATCTTACAACAACAGATGGCGTTAAAAAGCGGCAGTGATCCTGGATTCCTGACAGAGAAATGTGCAAACTAAGGGCAAGACTTTGGGGGCAGTCAGGTAAAACGTATCAGTGTTGTTCTTTCTCCATCCTCCCCAAGATTGCCCTGACAAAGATCCAGCTGTTTGACTTGTTGATTAGCAAAAACATTAGCAGACCTACTGTTTCAGGGCATGAATAATTAATATTTGTTCCTCATTAATTTCTTGTGGAACAGAGTCCTGTTAGACTGCATTTGGATGTATTTCTAGAATTAGGAGCAAATATAACAAGAAAGAGATACCTGACAGATAAGTGTTCTGTTCCACCCCTCCACACACACACACACACCCCCACACACCCCCTTGGAAAATATTGTCATGTTGTCCCTATTATCTCCATCAGGAACAGATCGGGTTTATTTTTAACAAGCACCGATGTGTCCTCTGTTACAATTTTAATTTCAGGGAATGATACAAGAAACAAGTTCTATAACTCGTGCAACATTACAAAAGAGTACGAGGAAGACCTCCCAGTTAGCATAAACTGTCTGGCATCTTTGCATTCCTGGGACCTCAAATCAAAACCTTGTTTACTGAAAAATTAAAAAACAAGATTGCATCAGCTTTTCAAATGCTATTGCTGGATGACAGGCTGTTTGTTCTGCCTCCGTTAAACAAGCATTTCAGTGCTGCAGCAGAGTTTTGGCACTTCTCACTTTCTAATACGGCCACAACGCTTTTCTAATACTAAAAGCTTTTTTAGTTTTGATCTAGGATTAATGCTCGCAAACGCCCGCTCAGCCTTCTGGAGCTGCCTGTGCCCACGATCTGTGACCAGTAACGTGCCCAAGACTTTGCTCCCAGAATGCTCCTCTGCATGCAGCCAGCAAAACTTTGTTTTGTTTTTTTGATTGCAGAAGATGAGAGCGAGCACTTATAATTCAATCTGAAGCAATGTGCAAACCCCAGGTACTTCCCCTCTCCTCTCCTTGGAAGGACGTTCAGCAACCGGCCTGACTGCCCGGTCCTTCGGGAGCACAGTCCGGCGGGGTAGTGTGTGGTAACCCACGCCGAGTGGACCCGCAGGCGTTCCCTGCCCACAGGGGAACCCCTCCTTGCCGAGATGAAGAGCTGCGAGGCATGGAGTCCTGGAGGGAAGCTTCACTGCTGCTTCCAGCACCATCAGCAACAGGACTTGCGTGTAGTTATTCTGCTTCCCACAACCCTTCCCACGCCCACGGGTTTCCTTCCCTGGCCTAATCACCCCAGACTTTCCAGGTCTCGGCCACGCCAGCAGGCACAAGGTAGGAGCAGCAAAAGGCAAATCATGGAAGAGAAAGATATGGGACAAAAGCACACGTTGCAAAATCTACTTGTGGAGTCAGATTAGTCGCGAGTGCTGTTGTTAACGGGTCGGCACCGAGACCCACAACCAGTGTGGAAGATGCACCGTCACCACCAGGGACTTGTGGGGATGTCTGGTATGTCCAGGGGACATCGGGCAGAGCCAGGGCATGGAGCCACCCCCGGCCGGCCGGGAAAGCCCGTGCTTGGAGCCGAGTGTACTGATCTGCTTGGGTGATGGTGGCGGAGCTGCACGGCTCGGGAACACTTGCTAGCAGAGCAGGTCGGTAACGCTGAAGAGACAAGTACTTACTGGAAACTGTTGTTGCTCTTGTCTCAATGAAATGCCATGCCTTTATTGTTCTCTCAAATCCCTGTAAAGAGGAGTAATCCAGCAGTCACAGAATGGTTAAGAGATGGTGTCTGCAGCCATGTGACTGTGTACGTTGCAGTTTTCTGACTTAACTTATTGTCATTACTCTCTTCCAGGCTCCGGCAACTTTCAGGGTAAGCAGTCTGTCAGCAAAAGCTGTGTGTCTTGCTGCGGGTTTATGTTACTTCACAGAAGGGCCTTTTCCTCGGGTGGATGCCAGGAGTCTGCTGCGGTGAGCTCCGAACCCGCTCTGCCACGTGGCAGGCACCTCGGCGCGCCCTGCCCGGCACGCACCGCGAGCTGCAGCCCCAGGGAGGGTGCAGGCACCGTCCCCTGTCCCCCACCACCCCGGACCTTACGGCCAGCGCAGCTCTCCAGACCCATGGCTCCGGGTCTTCACCTGCTTCACTGAAAGAGGAATGCCAGCACCGGCAGCAACCTTTATTTTCCTGAGTTGTGCCAGGTTGGTCAGACCGACTCCAGCTACACGGGGCCTGTATGTTGAACACTCATTGCAAATCTTTGATCGCGCTTACCGTCGGCGTGCAGCTCAGTGAGAGGAGCTGCGGGGCTCTACCAGGTGCTGTGGGGTGCGCTGCTGAATGCCGGCTGGCTCTAGCTTTGGTTTCACAGCTTGTCTTTGTGACTATCGGATGCGCACTTTGGGCTCACCCTGCAGCCGTGGCTCCATGCTTCTTCCCATCTGCAAGTTTGTCTCTGGCTTGCCTGCTGGGCTGTGGTGACCCTCGGCAAGCTGCTGAGCCCCCCCAGCGCCTGGCCCGTTTGCACAGGGAGACGGCTCAGGAGCGGTGGGAAATGTGCTTTTGTCTTAAACTGCCTGTAAGATGTTTCTGCTGCAGGACCCGGCTGAGCATCTCCGCTGAGTGGTACCTTTGTGGGATGCCACTCAGGGCTTTTCTCTCTGAAAGAGTTTCCATCCCACCCCCACCTGTCTTCAAAACATCCCAGAATGATGATGGTCTTTCCCTGGCCCCTCGCTTTAACCCTTAAAGTTCTTCTCCAAAACTCCCTTACAACGCCTTTCATTCTCTCCAGCCTCTTCTGGGTCAGGCCCCAGCTGACCTCTCGCTGTACCCGCACCAAGGTGCAGTTATAACTCTGGCACGCTCCTGCCTCTCTGTTTTGACCCCGTTACTTTCAGCCCTGCGGAGGAATGGGCTGCTCTAAAACCCGAGTGCTCCGGGTGACACACTATAGCCTCGGAGGCTTCCTCGCTGTCAGCCCCCTCTCCTTTGAAAGCCTGACACAGTGCGGCCTCGCTACTGAACCGGGCAGCTCCTGTAACGTAGCAACTTTCTTTTTGCTTTGTTAAGTTGGGCTCTTCAATCTCCTTAATGAATAAGAGAATCAAGCCAGGTAATTGATGCTTGGCCGTTTAGCTGATGAATAATTGACTGTCTGGGTAATCCTAGATATTTCCTCGATCAGATTGTGCAATGGAACAGCCATATCATACTGGGTGCAGCGTGGCTTGCACTTTTAGGGTACTAAAAAAGTGCTGTGTAAACCCAGGTTCTGCAGGGACCTTCCAAAGTCAGCACTCGTCACTCTTCCTTCACACGCATCAGGCATTTTGCGGTAACAGGCTGCACCTCAGCAAGAGAACTTACTTTATCTCGTGAATCTTGAGTCAGGTCTGAAAAACACGACTTCTTTTTCAGATACACAGTGAAGAAAAATGCTAGGTCGTGACAAAGAAACCCTCCCAGGACACGGGGTGGGCAGGGTAGGGCAGCAAAGGCTCCGGGGCAGGAGATGGAAAGCGGGTACACACGGCTAAGCTCCCCCAGCGAGGAAAGGCAAAGTATCTTTGTGTCAGCTATGCATGGTTTAGCTTACTCGCCGATCTCATAAAGGTAAAGTATTGCCGTAGTCTACCGCAGAAGAGCCAGATTTGCAGGAAATTGTGTGGTTGTTTTAAATAGCAATTGAAGAAAATTTAATGGGGCAAGCTATGTTGGCTTGGTGGCTGTAATAGGTAGTGCTGCTTACAGCCCATTGTGGAGAGGGTATCAGCATGAATTGCGTGTTAAATAACACGTGTTTATATTTCAAACTTCCCGTTGGTCCTGTGTAAGCATTTACTATACAATTTTTGAACTAAATGGAATGAATACAATGAAGCCAAGAGCCTATCGACAACACTCTGCTGTCATGGGCTTTGAATTAAATTCTAAATAAGAACAGAATATTTTTATATATTAGGAGAATGAATAGCAATCTTTGAATTGTGACAAAAAATAAAATAGCGCACACTTTTAATCTGATTTTTATCTTCGTATTTGCAATGAGTCACTAGCGATGTTCCATCAGTGTGTGGGTTTGGTGGGGTTTTTTTCTTCCAGAAATACTATTAATTATTTACTAGTATGTGAATGATCTCTGAAATCTATTGCAGTGACACCTTTGAGTCTGAAGATAGTTTCTGATGGCAAACCATCTGGGCTCTTTTAACTTGTTATTGTTTATCCTTTGGACTTCTCTCCCCTGTTTGTAAGGTGTAACATCAGTAGACAGGGCCAGGAACATCAATATTTTACAGCTTTAATTAAAGGGAGCTCAGCAGCTAGATTACCCAGCCCGTTTTCTTTCAAAGCGGCTGCCTTCAGGGGGGAAGGAAAAGACTGTGCTTGGAACAGGCAGTCAGGAAGAGCGTTCCTGGGGTGGGCTGTGGCAGAAGACAGGTCTGAGCCATGACACGAGCCCCGAACCGAGCCCTGTGTCCGAACGTGCGGTGCTCGGCTGCAGCGCAGCCTCCAAACAGCGCGTGCGGTTTCACGCAGGAGCAGGGGAAGGAGGTGTTTGAGGGCTCCGACATCTCCTCCGTGCTTGAAAGGGAAGGAAGCGGCAGCAGAGAGATGGGAAAGAAGTGCCAGTCCAGTGCACGTGCTCTCGGGGCCGGGGATGGGCAGACGTGCTCTGACGAACAGGCGCTACCTCGGGCTTGGTACCCAGCTTTCCGTTTGCACCCTCTTATTTATTCACGTTAACCAGACAGCACTGAATAAAGGGAGGATTAAAAACAAGACAAAGGCCTGAAACTTATCCCACTATTAATTACTTCCAATATAGCAGGACTGCCTATAAATACAGTGCCACTTTAGATAAAACTTTCATGCAGCTATTTAGGCCCTCTGAAATATAAATGATTTCCTTTAAATTTTTTATCATAAATCAGGGCATGGAGCTTTGTGACAATGTACTCGTTCCCCCCTACAACGGGAGGAAGCTGCTTCGCCAGCCCGCTCCTCCGTGCCTCTCGCAGCCCCATCCCTGCGCCCCTACCCTGGTTGCGCACCTCGGGCGGGGAGCGCCGGTGCGGGGCAGCCGCAACCCCGCACACCAAGCGCATCCCACGCATCCACCCTGCACGCCTGCCCTGCGCACCAAGCGCACCCACCCTGCGCATCCCACACATCCATCCCGCACAGCCGCCCTGCGCACCAAGCACATCCACCCTGCGCATCCCGTGCATCCACCCCGTGCATCCACCCCGCGCACCTGCCCTGTGCATCCCGCGCACCCACCCTGTGTGCCAAGTGCATCCACCCTGTGCATCCCGCACATCCACTGCGCACATTCCACGCATCCTGTGCATCCCCTCTGTGCATCCCACGTATCCCGCGCATCCGCCGTGCACATCCCACGTGTCCCATGCATCCCCCCTGCACGTCCCACGCACCAGCCCTGTGCATCCCGTGCATCCATCCCGCACACCCGCCCTGTGCACCAAGCGCATCCACCCTGTGCATCCCGTGCATCCCATGTGTACCCACACACATCCCCCCCCATGTGTCCCGGTGGCAGCGCTGCCCACGGAGCTGGCACCCCTGCGGTGCGGGACTGGTAGGCAGAAGCCCCCCCGAAGGCCAGGCACAGGCACAGGAGCCCAGCGCAAGCTGCTGCCGCCACCAGCGAGGACTCTCCTCTGCAGCGTTTCCGAGTGCCTTGTCCCGTCGGCTCAGCCTACGCTCCTGCATCTTTCGGGGAGAACAGCTCTCTAATATGCATAGCGGACTGTGAATCTTTCTTTTTGGAGTGAATTGTAAAATGGGTTACTTCTTGCCATTTAGCCTGCATTTTCACCTGCTTCGAGATACAGCAGCAAGATCTTGCAAGCAGCTTCGGTGTGTGCGTGTTTCCTGAATGAAAGGTGTTTTCCCACAGAAATGGTACCTCTTCTTTCCTCCGGCTATCACACCAAAGTCAATACATTTCTCGGGAAGCCAAGACAGGAGCTGCTTTGGCTCTTGATAGCTTTTTTATTAAGACTCACAAAACTCCTGGACACTTCAAATCTAGAAGTAGATTTTAAGAACTTCAAATTTCACACTTGCAAAATCCCTGTTATCCCAAACAGGGCTCGTTTACCCAGTGTGCCATAAGCCAATATCTGGACCATCCAAGTCTACTGTAGTGTCTGAAGATGTGTGAAGATTAGGAGAAAGCAAAAATAAAACAACAGCTCAGCAGTAGAATTATGCCAGCTTCAGGACTATTTTTCTTGGGGGGGTCATTGTTTGTTTTCTCATACTGAGTCAAGGATCGGGTGTTTCCAGCCTGCAATACATACATGACACAGCTCTGATCCACCAGCCAGCTTCCAGGGGCTTAACTCACTCAACATCTCTCAGTTTACTTCACTCTTCTGCAGTCGAGAATGTATTTTACAGGATGGAGGGGAGGGAGAGAGTGTGTCTGTGTCTGTCTGTGTGTCTGTGTGTGTTTGTGGGCTAACTTCAGCCGCTGAGGGAAGGCCAGCGCTGGCCAATCCCCCCTGTGCCCAAAGGTGCGGCTCTGGTCAGGGATCTTAGAGCCGCCCTGGAGCTTGAAGCCGCCCCAAAGACACATAAGAGGCCCCACACTCTGCCCAGGCAGATAGATTTCTCGCAATTCCCTACGAAAACAAATTCCTCGGTGGAAATATTTCTTCGTGCTTTCTGAGTTGTAGGGCCAGTCCTGCCTGCAGCCCGGGCGGACGCTGCCGGTGGTTGACTCTTCCTCTCTCCGGCCCATCCTCCCGTGGGGTGCCGCTGCCCCCGGGCCTGGCCCAAGTCAGGAGCGCGGGACGGATCCCCAAGTGACAATGAACGTGGGCGGCTGAGGGGAGCAGGTGCCGGGCAGCTGGGACCCAGGCCGCCGTGGTCGTGGGTGCCCGGCTCGGCGGCACGGCGAGAGGGACCAGGGCAGTGCCGCCCGGGCCGCGGTCCTGGAGGCACCACGGAGGACACGTCCCCTCGCAGGCACCGCGGCCGGCCTGGGCCACCCCTGCGCCGTGTGAATGAGCGGCAGGGCGGCACGGGCTCGGTGGCAGGGCAGCCCGACTGCGGGCGAGGATCCCGGCGACGGGCGAGCGGCCGGTGCCAGCAGCGGCTGGGCGCAGCCACAGCANGGCGAGGCAGGGAGACAACCCCGAGCCGATGTCAGGGGCTGCCTACCTGCGCGGTGCGCGAAGATGATGGCCATGAACGCCAAGCAGCCGTTCGCCATGCACGCCGCCCTGCAGGAGCCCAAGTTCTCCAGCCTGCACTCCAGCGCGGAGGCAATGCGCAGAGTTTGCCTCCCGGCCCCGCAGGTACGTAGGTGAAGCGCAATTACCGCTTTAAGGCACATTTTCTGACAGGCACCGGCTTAATGTTTTTTTCATGTCGCCGGAACAGCCGCGCGTCTCGGAACCTCTCTCCCCCCTCTCCCGCTCCCGTCTCTGATCCGCACGTCTGCGCGAGCAGGGCTGCCGCCTTCATATTAATTTTTATGACCTGCGCTCCGAGGAGGAATCGCGGTGCCGGGGCAGGTTTTTCATCCGGAGATGACAGTATTCCCCACTGACTCCACCATGCGCGTTCTCGCTCGCAGCTGCAGGGCAATATATTCGGGAGCTTTGATGAGAGCCTGCTGGCCCGCGCGGAGGCTCTGGCGGCCGTCGACATCGTCCCCCACGCCAAGGGCCACCACCACCCCTTCAAGCCGGACGCCGGCTACCACGCCATGAGCGGCGTGCCCTGCGCCGCCCTCCCGCACCCCGCCGCGCTGGCCGCCCACCCGCACCCGCTCCCGCACCCGGCGCTGGACGGCGGCGACCTGCTGGAGCACCTCTCGCCCTCGCTGGCCGTCGGCGGGCTGGCCGA
>VZTL01011953.1:33951-47592 GCA_013400535.1 Scopus umbretta
CCCCCCACTTCCCCGCAAAGCCAAAGCACAGGGCTCTTTTGCCTGCAGTTGGGAACTGCGAAGAGAGTTTGACTGGCTGCTCTTAAACAGTAAGATCTGTATTATGATCCTGGGACCCTGCACCCCGGGATGCAGACGAACGCACTATGCACACGAGGCACCGCTCAATTTTGGGTACCCGTTGTGCTGTTAAAAGGCTTTGTGGGAAACTGCGTCCTGCCAAGCCGCCGAACAAATCCGGTGAGAAGCGTCACCGGGGGAAGCCCAGCGGCGGGGCGCAGCCCCTCACCCGCAGCCTTCCTGGCGTCCATCCTGCCTGGCGTCTGTCCTGCCTGGCGTCCGTCCATCCCCGCACACCTGTGCCAGGGGCCGCCTTTCAGCTCAGCCCCCGGGGCCTGGCTCCGTGCTGTGCCCAGGACCCTCGACAGAGGCCAGTGCCAGCCCCAGCTCTGCCGGCTGCGGTCCATCCGGGCAGGGGCTGTGTCGGGGTCACCCTCACCCTCTCAGGGTATGGGTTTCGTGACGAGCTGCCACCAAAACGCAAACCCACGCTCCCTCGTGCTCTGCTGGTCTCTCTGGGTGCGTGAGGATCAGGACTCTCAGTCTTCTCGGGGGGCTGGGGCTCCTCGCCCTGGTCAGCGGGCCTGTGGGACCTACCCTGGGACACTTAATTCCTCAACACCTCTCGCAGGTAGAATAAAAAGTGCAGGCCAAACTTGCTGAGAAACGGAATTCCCTTTTAGCAGCAGCCTGGGGAAAGGGGAAAGCGAAACCTGAAGAACCCGGAGACGGGCAAGGGAAAGGCCCAGTAAAGCCCGTGTGTATGAGACAAAGGCTCAGCAGGCAAACCCCTGCCTATGGTTTCTGAACCACTAATGATTGATTTATTATTTTTTCCCCATTCCATGCTTGTTCCTTAATATCCTGCGCTCTGTCTCCCAGGGACGGCACAGAAGAGATGAAAGCACAGAAAACCAAACAAGCCATTGGCGGTGCTCACTCAATTGATTTTTACACAAAATTTGCCTTCATGCACGAAGGATGGAAAAAAATGATCCCATTAATAATGAATAACAAAAACAAATGCAGGGAGGAAATCAATAGGAGCACATCTGATATCACGGGAGCCGCTGGGGCGAGGGGAGCCCCCAGACGTACAAAAGTGTGTGTGGGAGGGGGGAGAAGGGGGAGAGCCTCGGGATGGGGCACGCGGGGACACCCAGCAGCGGTGGGTTCGGGGCCGTGGGGGTTTGGGTGTGCGGGGCCAAGGCAGCAGCCTGCTGCTGCGGTGCAGATGTGAGCTGTTGATGGCCTGGCAGGAGTGCGTGCGCGCGCGTGCGTGCGTGTGTGTGTGTGTGTGTGTTGTGTGTGTGTTTCTGCCCGTCGGGGCAGGGTTTGGCCGCCCGGGTCCCGTGGGAGCTGCAGGGCCCCGCTGAGGGTCCCGGTTCCCTGCTGCTCCTGCAACCCGGGGCACAGAGCAGCTCACATGCACCTGGGGTGGCACCAGGGGCTGGTCGAAGGAGGCAGCCGCTGGCAAGAGAACAAGCTGGAGCTGGGGCCGTGTTTATTTCCCAGAGAAAACTGGTGATTTTCAGCAGCAAAAATCCTAACTTCCAGTCTTTTTTTTTCCTCCGTACTTCCCGTCACCAAGGTTTCACTTCTCCCGAGTTTGCAAGGAGGAAGGTTCTCCCTCCCTGGGAGATACGTCCAGTTTGGGATAAAAAACGTTTTTTAGGAAAGCAGTTTCTGCTGGAACTGATCTGTGCCGAGAGCCCAGCCTTTGCTCCAGGCCCCCGTGCATGGGGCTGTGGTCCACATGGCTGGAGCAACGATTGTCTTCTGCACTCCAGAGGTGTGGGACTTCAGGGTGAGGCACCACCACGGCACTGGGACCAGAGGACCGGGAGTCCCAGCACCCCGGGCTGCCCAGCCCAGCCCCGCCAAGCCCGGCTCGGCGAGGGAGGAGTGGTCGGAGCAGCTCCGAGACAGTCGCCCACCTTCGAGCAGGGCTTCCAGGGCGAGCAGGGGACCCTGAGAAGGGAGCTCTGCCTGGGCAGCCTGGCAGTCCCCAGCAGCCCGTGCCACTGCCAGCCCGTCGCCACCCACACGAGCCCGGCGCTCAGCCCAGCACAGAGACAGGACTGTCCCCTCCATCGCCCGCCGGTTCAGCTGGGCCAGCCCAGGGACGCTAAGCGCACGTGGCCGTAGGCCTGGGGTGGGCATTCACAGCAAAGAGACGGGAGCTCTGCAGAGACTCACTGACTCAAAAGAAAACGCCGCTTTACACCAACACAAAGCAGAAGGAATTCATTCCAGTCGTACAGCTTTGAGTACTTATTTTCAGAACAGAAAGTTTTAAAGCAATTAAGCAAATTTGTCTTTAATGACAGCAGTTGTGCTTTGCAGTTTGCCTGGAAATGTTAGATCCATTTATTCCATCATTAAGCCATGGTTTAGACTTTGTTTCTTTAAGCAAATTTAGAATTATAGATGGAGGTATGTGTCACAACATTTTCTATAGAATTTTATATGGAGGAATAAAACAATACGCAGTGGAAAATGAAACGCTGTGACTGCTTTTAAATCCAAAGAGAATTAAAAATGTACAATAAGTTTATATAAATCTAGATCGGCTATTGTAAAATAGTACTGACACACGCTAAAAGTCTTCAACCTGCGTGGCGAAAATGAAACTCCTAAATGCAGAGTGTAAAGTACAGGTGGTCTCAAAACTGCTGAACCCCCGCATCCCCCACTCAGGCAGCGGAGTTTGTGGGTGCTCAGAGTCGGCTCGGTCCCTGACGCTAGTTTTTGCTGCACATGGCCTGGTGACCAGTGCTGGGGTCAGAGCAGGGACTCTTGGCCATAGCGTGGTGTCAGAATGGAACAGGATGCGTGGAAAATGACCATCCGCAGATTTGCTGCCTTTTCTGCCAGGGGCAATGAAGGAAATGTTTCTGGGACATAAATGTAATATAGTAATTAGTTCAGGAATAAGTAACAGTTGTCTGGTGCCCCGCTGTGTCACACCAAGATGAGCGAGAGTCTCCACAACCCTTATGCGTAGAAGGCAAATACGAAGCCGCTGGATGCCGAGGGCTGAAGGGCCTGGACCTGCGCTGGGCGGCGGTGGGGCTGCGGCTGGGACACCTGGGCTCCGATTCCCCCATCGGGGTTACTTCTTTCCTCGATGCCTATACTCCATGCCTTTGAGGTTTAAAGCGTTAACACGTTTTTGTTCTCTCCAGGTGCGCAAGGGGAACCGGGAACCGACGGCCTGCACCAGCCGCGTCACCCAGCCCTTGCCGGTGGCTGCGTGGGGAGCCCACGGGGGCTGCGGGGGGCCGGCGCCTGGGCAGCATCCAGCGCTGCGCTGCTCCCGGGACCAGGCGCCCCCGGCACTGCCTCCCACCCTGCCTGGTTCATAGTGGCAAAGCCTGATCCTAATGTGGGTTATTATTTATAAATGTTTGATCTCTCCATTTACTCACTGTCATAACAGAAAAGCTGGGAGGGAAATCAAGCCATCATCCACCAAAAGAGCAAAGCATTTGGGTAGTGCGAGGGCACTAAATAATTCAGCGGCTATTTAAAAGTGTAGTGTTTTGTAGTTTCAGTGGAACCATCTTGGTTTGACTCCCCACATCTTCGCACTTGAAGGAGATACTCCCACCAGGCAGGTGAGACACGCTTCTCTTTCTAGGAGAGAAAGAAGCAGGGAGCAGGTGGGGAGGTTAATCACACCGTCAGCATTTACTTGCTTTTTAAACTTGCATGAGTTTGGAGATCAAAATAGAGAGGAGATGTAGGGCAGACGGATTTGCAGGGAAACCTTTGATTTTTCTCCTCCTGAGGCTGGTGTGTCTAACACATGACTTCTGCAAGTTTACCGGAGCCCTCATTTACACAGGGCAAGCCCTGTCGCTGGATCTCGAAAACACGGGGGATGTTGCCGGAGGGAGGAGCGCAGTACGGGGGACAAAGCCTCCCCCTCCGGGGAGCCCTCTGGCAGGAGCCGGGCGGCAGCACCCTGGGCTGCCCTGGGGAGAAGCACCCTCCAGGGCTGCTGCCGCTTGGCTCAGTTAAGAGCAGACCTGGCAGCACCCCACAGCCCCAGAACTGGTGGATCTGGCAGCGGCGGCGGGTCTGAGGGCAGGGGCCACCTCAGAGGGACCCCCGCCACCATCACCTTTGGAGCTGCCTTTGCCCGGGCGACTGAGAGTTAGCCTCCTCCTAACAGACTTCTGCCAAATTGCCACAAACCCCAAGGTGCTTCCCAGAACGAGAGGGGAGCACACGGAGCGCTAACAGAGCCGGCGTCCAGCCCCGCTGCGTTGCGTGATGCTCTGCACCCGCAGGAGGGCTCGGGGCGGGAGCTGGCTCTGGCGCCGCTGGAGGGGGTGTCCGTGGTCTCTCGGTACAGACCCCTTCAGCAGGGCATCCCACCACCTTCGCGTTTGCATCTCAGAGTCACTTCCGAACAGCAGCTGGAGCCATTCTTCGGGCTGAGGAAAAGCGGGAGAGGGCTGGCGTGGGGAGCGCACGGTCGGGGTCCAGCCTTCCAGTGAGCACCCGCTCCCCAGGGCTCCCCTGCAGCACACGGCCAGAGAGGCAGATGGAAACTGCGGAGGCTCTGATGTATTTGGGCTTGCCTGTGTTACCGGTACTGGGAAGAAGAGACAAGGAAGGATTGTGGCTGATCGTGCTCTTCAGACGTACTGCGAGCGAGGCCACGTGCGGGAGCTGCAGTATTTATGGCACACAGAGAACATTCCTTTCATCTCCCGTGTTTGAAATCCTCCTCCAGAGCTACCTGTGGGACAGTGCTGCACAGAGCACGCCCAAATACGCTGTATAATTCACACAACAAAAAGCACATAAGAGGATGCTAGGCCGAGAAGACAAACCCACTAAAAAAACAGGAAATTATGTGTGGAGAAGGATTAAATTTTCAAGATCTCTGCAGGATGCATAACTAAGGAAGCTTCAGCTGAGCACCCTGCGGTCACCCATCATTTGCCAGAGCCTGAAGTCTTTTAGCAAGGCACCTGGCAGGTCTCTCCTCTACTTGCAGTGTACCTACAGCTCCCCGCAAGCCAGGCGCAACCAGATGGGCTCCACCGCAGCAGCCCGGAGCTTGCGCCAACACACCCCCGGGCCAGAGCCCGAGCCCCGTGTCCACCGCGGTCAGCGCTGGCTCCTCCGAGACACGTCAGCGGCTGCCAGGAGGACCCTGAACGCCGCAGCCCAGCACGAAGGCGGCCAGCTCGTTTCCCACACGACCCCCCCCGTGCCGGTGGGGTGCGGGCCCTGCTGCCCCGAGCCGGGGGGCTGAGCTGGCAGGGCCCCCAGGCTGGCTGTCCCCCGCGCTCGCCAGCCCGCTGCGCTGCTCCGATGGAGCCCGGCGCTTACGTATTCCTTCAGCAGCTCTGCGAGCAGGAACAAAACATGTCAAGGATCTGAGTCAGAGATGATAGTTAAAGTTTGATATTTCAGTTGTTTCAGAATATGTCTGTTTTTCCCCAAATGCCAAAACAGATTAGTCTACAACCGTTACCACATTATGGCCTGAGTGCAGTTTTCTGCCTGTAAAAAATAAAGCAAAACTCAGAGATCCTCCTTTAAGTAATGTAGGGAGAACATATAAAAGCATCTGAAAAAACATCTGAACTTGTGTTTATTGCTTGGCTGGTTTTATGCTCTGCGATTCCCCAGCCAGCTGATGGCTGTGGCTCTGGGGACTCGCAAAGGGACAAGCAGCACGCAGGAGCTTTTTTTGCAGCACATATCCAGTCTGCTTCAGCCATGGCTGAAACGTGCCTCGCTGCCTGCAGGGAGGATCTCCTTCCATCACCAGCACGGCAACTGCTTCTGGCCTGCATCTGTCTCTCCACCTTCCATCATGCCCTGTACTGCCCATTCCTCCTTGCCTGGCCTCTCCTCCCGAAGCATCGCGTTCCCACGGAGCAGAGGAATGAGCATGTGGGTCTCTTTGGGGTAGCGATGGGATGGGAGGTTTAGGGATGGTGATTTTGGGAAGGCAACAAGGATGGGCTCTCTTTGATCCCTTTGCTGGAAGAGGAACCTCAAAGGCAGTTGCAAATGGGATGGAGATGGAGGGGGAGCCAGGGCCCAGCTCTAAGGGGAGCAAGCAGGGGGGTGTTGACCAAGTACTGATGCTGCCAACAGGGTTGAAATGCCTCACAACTCAAAATAACTCTAGTCTAAAGACAGAAGGAAACATTTAGGAAAAAAATAAAATCATATTTCTTTAAATGCCAGACTTTTCAAAGAGAGATTTTTCTGCTTTTTGTCAGTAGCTTTTTAGGGCAGGGGCAGTGAGGGAACCTGAAATATTTTGGATAGAGCAAGTGTTTTCCTTGTTGGAGATACTGGGGCAGGAGGAGCCATTCACTTCCTCCTTTAATGAGGAAACCTGAAATATTGTAAATTTGGGGTCAGTCCAAGCCAAAGCTGTTTGGAGGACCAGGGTGGCGGCAATGTGCACAGCCGGTCTTCCTGCAAATGGGGCATGTGAGCCAGTCATTGTAGTATTAGCAGCTCCACGTTGCAGGCAGGTTGGATGCCACGTGCAGGCACGTTAACATGGAAAACACATTAGCCCCCACCGAGGAAACCTGAGAAAATTGGCCATGAGACTCAGTGTCCTGGGATTTAACATCGATGCCATTCACCAGGACGCCGCGGCAGAGCTGAGGCAGAGCCCGAGGAGCGGGTTTGCTCCAATTCACCGCAGTCCCAGGCAGCCAAATGAGCACCAGACTGGGAGCACTCCTCTCAAACAGCATGGATCCTGTCATCCTGCTGCAGCACCCCCGTGTCCCTGCGCTTCAGCCCCCGACCAGAGGCTGCTGTGGGTGGCTGCGGATGCCATGGCCCCTGGGCTGCTGTGGCTCCCACCCCACTGCCTGCACTGGCCTTGTCCCCCCAGGAGCAGCCCCACGGACACTGTCCCGGTGGCGCTGTGACCCTCTCGTACCACTGCATGAGCAGGAGACCACGTCTGCCCCGTCCCTCAGCAGACAGCTTCTATCCTAAAACCGCCTCATTAAATATTAACCCCAGAGATGGAGCATTTCTGGTCTCCCAGGGAAAGAGGCACATTTTCAATGCTCCGTGGAAGATCTCCTTTCCCTGATACCCCGTCACGCGTACTTGCACAAGGTTGGCACACGGCCACCCCAGCCCGCATCTCCCACCGGGAAGGGATGCAGAGCCGCCGCCAGGCTGTCCCCTTACCTGACGCCGCGGCGATTCCCAACGGCCGCCCCGGCCCGGCTCTCCTGGGGTGATGCTGGTGCAGGACTTTGTGGGGCAATTCTGGGGCCGGGCAGCCCCCGGTCAACGCCCTCTGCCAAATAGTGCCTGCACCACGTGGCCTGCACCACGCGCCCTGCGCCCTGCACCGTAGGCCCTGCACCACGCGCCTTGCACCATGCACCCTGCACCACAGGCCCTGCACCCTGTGCTCTGAGGGAGGGAGCTGAGACAGCCCGGCGGAGAAGCCTCTGACAGCATGGGCTGGAGAAGGGACTCAGGGATGAGCAGAAGTCATGGTCAGGGGCTGGAGGAGAAGAGCCTCACATGAGCGGAGAAGCACACAGGGCATCTCCGCGTCCGTGTAAAGCCCCGACCCGTGCCAGCCAGGAGCCCAGGTCCGTGCCCCAGCACGGGGACCAAGCTGCTCGGCGGTGGGGGCTGCGCTTGACGCTGCGGTGGGGACGCAGTGGGGACTGAGCCCCTCCTGCTGCCTGCCGGGGCATTGCCTGATGGCAGCCCGTCCCCGGGACGGCGTGGGTCCGACACGGCTGCGGCAGTGAGAGCAGCGGCAAAGGAAACGGGAGAGCAGCAGCACCTAGGCACATCAATAATTCATAAAATGCCAGCAGCAACAAAGGGAGAGAGGGACCAGAAGCAGGAGAACAGAATATCACAGAGCTTTTTAATGGTCTTTTTCTATTAGTGTCAGCTCTGTGGATGGGTTTCAGGCAGGAGAAGTTTCCCTGGATGCCCCCAGAATTTTGGGACAGGGGCCGAGTGCACCGTCCGTGCCCAGGGGCTGTTCCCAGGCCCCGTGGAGGTGGCTGACAGGGGTCGCAGGTCTCTAACGCTTTCAGAAGGACTTGCAGGGTAGGGTGGCATGGCCCAGGCACACTCCTTCCTGGCAAAGGAGCTGCAAGAGGTGATTGTGCTGCCAACAGCAAGCAGAGAGGCCGGGCTCAGCTCTGTTGGCTATACTCCATCTATAACCTCCAAACGAGCCAAGTTTGAGTGAAACCCTCTGCTCTGGCTGACTCTGGCCACCTCCACGGAACTCATGCCCATCCCCACAGCCCTCGCCATGGCTGAGCTCTGCAGCCCCCTTCTCCCATGTTGGGCGGTATCTACAGATTCCCTGTGTACAGAAAAATCAGGATTTTTTCTTATAAATACAGGGAAAGCATTAGGCCAGTCTGGGGAACTCTGTGCCTGGGTCCTGTGTGTGCCGTGCTGCACGGCAGCTGACATGACGGATGGGGATGCGCCCTGTCAAAGTTTAACAACACCCAGACCCATGTGCTCCCCCACAATGCCCGGCCGGTGCCTCACCGCGGCTGTCGGCATGGGCTGGCTCCAGCCCTGCTGCCAAGCGGGAGCACGGCACACATACGGTGCTCACGGCCGATGGAAGGGCATGTGGAGCATGTGCTGCACACAGGGCAAGGGGTGGCCAACCCCGTGATTTCAGCCCCAAAATCCGCCCCTGGAGCCCCATCACAGGGTTACTGAAGGGTTTAAATAGCATTATCCCCTTTCAGGGCTGCAGAGGGGTGGGTGGCGAGCGGTGCGGTGCGGTGCGGTGCGGCATGGCGGGTATCACCTATGCAGCGTGTGCGCCAAGGGGCTGGATTCCCATCGCTGGCTCCTTGGGTTTCCTTCAAACCACTCCTTCCTCTCTGTTTCCAAGGTATAGTTTCCAAAACCCATAATTATTTAAACCTCACAGAAAACCACAACTATAAATTCTAAGCCCTTAGTTTAATAGCCTAGCAGTCAGAAAATATGAGAGGATTGTTCTACAAACAGTTTCGCTGTGAAACGTAATTAGCCAGAGTGAAGGCAATTACCGTTTTATTCATTGCTGTTCTGCGTAAAAAAATACACCAGGAGAAAAACCTGATATATTATCAAAACAGTGAGGGCTGGATCCCAATCAGAACCACAGTCCCGAGACCTTTCTGTTTGTCTCGCAGCAAGGGTCTGCTGCGCCCGTGGCTGAGCCCCCGGGGCAGCCCCCCGTGACCCCTGCAGGGCTGCAGGAGGGGGCCGAGGGGACGGCTCGGGCGGGGGCGGTGCGTGGATGGCTGCTCCCTTCTCCCTCTCCCGTGAGCGCCCACACCTCCCAGCCCCGCTAGTTCGGCTGATGCTGAACGCACAAGCGGTGTCTCGATTGCCGATAGCGCCGGCCAAGGGCTGCGCTCCAGCTGCCTCGCCCATGGCTTTGCAAGGGCTGCTCTTTTCAGGGATAAGCATCTTCAAGGGATGCCCAGACCCAGTGCACGGCATTCCCCTTTGCCAAAGCCATGCCATGCTTTTGCTAACTGACGGCTGGCAGCCGGGGAGGGCTGGAGTCAGGCTGATCCCTGGGCCAGGTCCCTGCAGGGACCTTCCCTCCCCAGGGACCTGTCCCGCGCACCTCTGAGGGCAGCGGTGAAATGCGAGGCCGAGTGGGGAGCTGGGAAAGCGAGGGCCAACTTTCCCCTGCTCTGCCGCCCGGTGCCAGCTCGGGACTGCCATCCTCCGACACGGGACCTGGGGGTCTCGCCGGCAGATGCTGGCACTGCAGCAGCCGAGAGGCCCTGCAGACAGCCCAGGGCAAAATTTTTAATTCGGCATCACACTTCAACCTGAAATCTGAAAAAAAAAAACCAAAAAAAAAACCTAAAAAGAATGACAAGATGTCAGCGCCTCTGCACAACTGAACAGCTAATGGCAGCCCCACGGACTGGCAGCAGCGCTCAGCGGCAGTGCGGGGCGCCTGCCCCTGCGGGAGCCCACCGCAGCTCGAGGGCTGTGACATTCACTGCTGGAGGAAACCAAAGGAAAGTGATGAAAATCAGCTCATGTCACATAGCTGCAAAGAAGAGGAAAAAGGCCACTCATTTTGGACCTAGGGAACTTGGGCAGATTGGAGAGGGTGTATACAAAACGCGAAATTTCAAGCATCCTTCCTGTACGCCTGGCAGAGAAGTCAGACCACGTAAGAAATAGTCCTGTAAAAATTACAGAGATCTAAACATTTGAAAAGGTTTACAGTTTAAAAATCGCCACGGAGAATGCTCTTTCTCGAGCAGCAGCGCCGGCAGCACCTCTGCACTGTTACGTGGCAGAGTGGAGCCAGCAGCTCCCGAGCCGCCCCAGAGCAACGAGCCCCGGGGCAGATCAGTGAGAGGGGAAACCGGGCTGCTGCGGGCACCCTGGCTGCAGATTTTTCTGAAAAACTGTCTAGGTACGCAGCTGGCCTAAAAGACTTACATTTGCACTACGACACCAGCAGATCCAGGACCACTGCAGTCGGTTTAGGTCTGGGTTTCCCCTGGAGGGATCTATCCCCAGACGCAGTGCTCGCCCCAGCCCTGTTCCCCGAAGGAGCACAGCCAGCGGTGCCTTCCCAGCCCGGAGAGCAGCGCTGAGGCTTTCTGAGGAGACGAATGAGCCAGTACTGGCGAGGCCCTGCTCTCCAGCAGCTTTGGTGTCAACCCGAGCGTGTCCAGGGGCTGCAGCTCATCGGTCCCCTCTTGTATCTGCACTCCTCGAGCCTACTCTACTGGTTAGTTAGTGAGGGTATCCCTGCAAACAGCAAATTACATTATTAGAATTCAGATTTTGAATGAAATCTAGGGAAAGTCCATCTTAAACGCAATAAATTGCACTATTTTCAGAAGCCACATCCTGCTGAACAGGTAGCTGCCATCAAATTCATCAAAATGACTCGCGTTTTGCAGTTCACAATTAATTGCTTTTGAAAAAGCTGCAGACTGAGAATTACCAGCTGAAATGTTTTGAGAAAATAAAGCTGAGCAGTAAGGGGGGCTGCGGCACAGCAACACGGGGCTCTGCGTGGAACGAGGCCAGCTCTCCCCAAACACGGGAAAGGGCCTTGCAGATGCTCCTATCTGCCAGCCTGTAATTAATGAATTATTGAGACGATCCTGGAACAAGCAGATGAAAAGGGGGATGAAGGATGCTAGTGGAAGACAGACAGCCCCACTGTTTGGGGAGGATCTAAGCTATCACGTCCAAAACCGTTTTAATCTTCTGCCATCAGAAAGCGCCGATCAGTCGCGGCGCTGGCGAGGGGGGATGCAGGGTGGGGACCCCCGGCTCCATCTCCTCTCCCTCGCAGAGCAGAGGCAGGCACTTTGCATCTCACCGCTCGGGCAGAGCCAGGGGCAGTTTTACCCAGCTCCTTCCCGGGGCTCCTCGGAGGGGCCAAGGCAACAGGGAGGACCCCCGGCCCGCCGAGCTGCTGCCACCTGGGTTTGGGGCCAGGACGGGCTGGGGACACGCTGGGATGGACCGGAGCACACACGCACCCGGGGAGTCCCAGCTATCCACCGAGCTGTCAAAAATCTGCACAGCAGCAGCGACTTCAAGCAAAACACATGAATAAAGAAACCAAGCAGCAAAATCAAAGTATGTAAGAATCTCTTGAGCACAGCACCATCAAGAGGTCCCTTAGTAATTCTGATTATTTTTCTTATTTAAGAAAAGACAGATCTTTTTTTGACAGAAAAAGAGGAATGGGAAAAGTGGGATCACAAAATCAAAGCAGTTAGAGATAGAAAGACCTGATGGCTCTGAGAGGCTCCCAGCGTCCTCCCCACAGCGGGAGGGGTGGTGTTGTCCCCCAGCACACAAAACATGGCCTTGCAGGGGGGGAAAGATCTGCTTCCCTGTTGTTCTAGGTTTTGTTTTTTTTTTTTTTCTTTTGAAACGTGTAATTCAGCTGCGGGCAGCTTTTCAGCAGAATATTTTATATCTCATTAAGTCTCAAACGTAATGTCAGTGCCACAGCTGAGCTCCCAGTTTCTGCAGTGGGTTATTGCAGGCTTTACCCATAAATTTAGAGTTGTCTCAGTCCCCACCTGATGAGTCAGGGCTAGCAGGTGTTTCACAGGAATAACTGTTCTCCCACGTGTGTTGAGTGTTTCAGTTACACGGGCCATAAAATAAACAGGACTGGTGTCTGAATGGAAAGTGCCTTTCCTTCACTGACCGCATGATTTCTCACGTACGTTACTCGGACGTAACGAGTCCTCAGCTCGCTTCCTGCCTGCTGGGCTCCCCGGGCAGTCCCGAGGGCCACGTCTCAGGACGACCCGCCGATGCTGCCTCCCAGCAAGGGCTGCGGACCTGGCTCCACCGCGGCCGCCTCCCCGGCAGCCCTCTGCCGCCGCAGTGGGGCTCCCCGTCTCCCCAGGGCAGCGGAAACCCACTCACGTCTCCACGGGTCCCGCAGTAAACACAGCGCAGCATGAAGTCTCTCGCTTCCAGACCCACGGGGCACCCAGGGGTGCTCCGCTGCGGCAGCGGGGCCCAGCCGTGTGCTTCACCTGTCTCCCGCTCCATCCCAGCCCGGGCACGGGCACGGCAGCCCTTTGCCCTCCCGCACCACGTTCCCCCCACTTCCCCACGGTTCGGTTTGCCACAACCTGTGTCTCAGCCCGCCGCGGCCGGTTCCAGGGCCGGGTGCCCAGGCTGGCAGCCCCCGCACAGGGGTCTCGCCGCCCCGGCCCAGCCCCGGCAGAAGCGCGGGGCTCCCGGGAGGCTCTGGGCTGGGCCTGGTCTAGCAGCCTCCCGCAGACCCCGCTGCCCGCCCCGGCCAGGAGCCCCAGCAGCAGCTGCGCGCACGCCGGGTGCGCTGGTGGGATTTACTACAAACGCAGCCACGTGCCCTTACGGTGAATGAAGCCCCGGCAGGAGAAATAAGCTACCCCAGTCAAAACAAGGCTGTACTGGTATCATCACATCTTCAGGGAGCTTCTACCAGCGCGGCCGTGCCTACAGGAGGACTTTTGCCAGCAGTTGTGTCAGTTAGGGACTCGGGGACTGCGCGGCAGAGCAGGGTGCAGCTGCAGTGTCTCGTTATCGGGCTGGTGCTAACGGGGGCAGAGGGACACAGCCACAGCCCCTGACCCTCTGCTTCCCGCTGCAGCCCCGAGACCCCAGCAGCGGAGGAGGCGCGGCGCGGGGAGGGGGCAGCAGCCGCCTGCCGTGCCCCCTGGCCCCTCGCTGCTGCGGGCCCTGCTGCGGGGGACCCACAGGCCCGTGGCGGGCGGCGGGCTGCTCGCTCGCCTTCTCCCGGCGCCGCAGGACTTTCTGAGCCGCATCTGCCTCAAGCACCTGGCGGCAAACGCGCTCTCCTTCCCGTTGCTTCCCCTTGGAAGGGCTTCGTCGGCTTTAACGGACGCGGCCGTGGGACAAACCACCGGCTGCCCCGGGCAGCGCGCTTCACTTCGGCCCCGGCCGTGCCCAGCGCCGCCCGGGCGGCCCCGGGACGCCTCTGCCCCAGGCACCGCCTCCGGCAGGGAGCGAGCCGGGCACCGACCGCGCCACGGGCCTGCGAGGGGACGGGCA